>JAHWFP010182715.1:44093-87376 GCA_023313725.1 Lithobius niger
AACTAGCAAGAAACTAACACGAAACTAACAAACCTTTAACACAAAACGAGCAAGAAACTAACACGAAACTAGCAAAATATTAGCATAAAACTGCAAGAAACTAGAGCAAACCATTAACACAAAACTAGCAAGACACTCACACGAAAATAGCAAAGTATTACCACGAAACTAGCAAACCTTTAACACAAAATAGCAAGAAACTAACACGAAACTAGCAAGAAACAACACGAAACTAGCAAGAAACTTAACACAAAACTAGCAAAATATTAGCATGAAACAAGCAAGAAATTATAATGAAACTTTCTCTGCACTACCTTTTCTACATATTCTAACATTCATGTTTTGCCTTAAGCCTGCCTCCCCCAGTGTACTGCAGTACAGTTTATACCACTATCTTTGACTGACTGTAACGCCTTTACTTTTGCTCCGAATTTTATTCTGTTTTTTTTTTTTTTTTTTTGCTTTAGCATTGATTTGTGGTTCTCTACACCTTTCTAATTTTTTTTTTTTGACAAAAATTAACACCGATTTTCTAAGACGCATAGTTTAGAAGTTAGCAGTGAGATGACCTTGAAGGGACATGTCAAGGTCATTCACTCACGCATGGACCTGTAACCCCAAACCCACTTTGCAAGCCTACCAACTTCTTATTAAGGAATGTTCATTGCTACAAAATGCTGGCCCCTGATATATACGGACTTGTGACTCACCCTGTATAAAAAAACCTAGTCTAATTGCTCTTGTTCAAGTCTTTAAAATGTTAGCTAGATTGTGACTGAGGAACGTCACATGGTATCAACTTAACAGACACTAAAGTTGCTTGGGATTCCTATCGGTTGATACTTTTGTAGGAGGCAATTTCATTCTTTTTCCATCTGTCCAACTGACAAAAAAGGAACTGTGTCGAATCAAAGTCCACGCCAGATGTGCCCGTTGGGGCAGTGTGAGTGACTCCTTCAGCAGCTAAGGGAGTTTTTCTGGTGTATCCTAGAATATTCCCAGCCTTTCTTAAAAGGAGACGTTCCAGCTCAAATAATAATAATAAGCAATTTGTTGCCGGAACAGGTCTGGCAAGGATCGCGGGGATCACTGACTGTCAGTCTAAAAAGGGGAAAAATTTAAGATGCGTGTAAAAGAATTTAAAAAAAATAAATAAAAAGGGAATGTGAAGGCGGCAAGGTGAAAACTAATGCAAGATGCAAAAATTAAAAAAGCTAACCTGTAGGTAAAAAAAAAATTCAAAAATTGCATGACCAAAGTGGGTAGGACCTCAACTGCCTTACCACCAAGATTAGACCTGCCAGGATGGTATCGCCAGTCGAGTGGAAAACTAAAAGTCAAATGTAAAAAGTTAAACACAAAATTCTGGTCTTTTAAGAAATCAGGTTAAATGGTTTGTGCTTAACAACCGCTTGAACATATTCACGGAAGGTGCCATACAGGGAATTCCAAGCGGGGACTACTCTAACAGCAAAGAAGTATCGGCTTCAGTCATGTTTCGTAGTAGGCAAAATGAGTTTGTAGGGATGCCCACGAGTCCAAGCTGGACTAAGTTCAAAAAGGGGTAACTCAATGGGCAGAAAACCCCGAAGAATTTTGAACGTCAAAATGAGATTGGCCTTAAGTCGACGGAGCTTCGAAGAGTCCAAGTCCAGTTGAGTTGACGCGAAAACCCAGTGTTTATCACCCCCCCCCCCCCTCACCCCACCTGCTTTTTAGACCTTTAGCATCGTTGCTGCTACAAGGTAAAGAGAAACAAAAACGAAATCTAGCGCGCACCGCTAGCTTTGTAAGGGATCCCTGGGAGAGGAGACATAGTCCATTTTCCGCAATAAGCCAAAAAGATGCCAGATCGAATCCCACGCTTGACCATAGTCGTCTGATAATGCACAAGAAGTATCCTTTATGGTTCTAAAATATCTTTTAAGATTTTACCTATTCGATCACTAGTTTGCTCCACATGGCGTAAGGCTACAAAAAATTTTTGTGTAAAAAAATGTTTAAAGCCGAAAAGTACCGTATAGAGTGAAAAGGACATCCTGGGAACAGTCCGGTCATTCAAATTCGTGGTGGCCGCAGCCCGCAGTGTGTGTAACATAAGGCTTTTTATCCTAGAATAATATTTCAAAACATTTAATTTTCAATTTGATTTTTGGTGGGCATTTCAAATTCGTGAAAATGTAAAATAATTGATTTCGTCAAACGACAGTTCTTGTCGAACCTGTATGACGACATACGAGGGAAATGATAAATCAGTTAAATTATACACATTTAACTTCCACTTTCGTTTTACAGCTTTTTTTGTGTTTTAAAAAAAATTAATTAACAGTTTTTGTGTGTGTGCATAAACTGACATTTGTCAGTTTTGTACACCCACAAAAAAAGCTATTAATAATAAAAAAAAAGTGTAAACACGAAAGTGGAGTTAAATGTTTAACAGCATTTTGTCAATTCAGTATTTTTTTTTAATATGGAAGGTTAATTTTCGTGAGTTAGAAAATAAACACATACTTTCGTTTTCATTTCTGTTATCGTTAACCAGTTTTCGGGAATTTTATTGAAGAGATTAGAGATATTAGCGATGTAATGTGTAGTATGAAAAATGACAAGGAAAGCACGTATAGTTTGGAGGGTCCATTTGTATGAAGCATGAACGAAGAATTCATACATGTTTCGTGCAAATGGGACCTCAAAGCAATAGGTGCTTTTCTTGTATGTCTTTTTTTTTTAGTACCTGAGACAGATTTTTTAAAGTTATTAAAAACTGTTATGTCTCTAAACTAATTTTAAGTATTTTGATTTTTTTGTAAGTCTTGCTTGTCTTCATTCGTTCGTGCAGTCAAACATGAATTAAACATAATTTATGAGGCATTTTGAGAAACAGGAAACGTTTAAACTATAGAACCCGGAAGATAAACTTGAATAAAGTACGGCATCATCGTCCACTCAAAAGCTCCGCCTGTCTACAACGAAGAGGCTTGCCTGCATTGCACTTTTTAACTGATTCAGCTCTCTCTAAATATTATGCCGTAAAAATAATGGAATGCCTGTCGTTTAGTTCAATACTTTGCCTCACATGACCTAAATCTTGACGAAATTAATTTTAAAAGTAAAAAGATGTGGAAATCGCAAAGCTACAAAATTATCTGAAATACTATTGAGTTATTGAGTAAACGGTTCGAAATTATGTGTGAATTTGCGTGTGAACAATATAAAAAGTCATGGGTATGCATGCAAGCACATGATTCAAGTTTTTGTTTTTAAGGAGCACGAACCCAAACTAGGTTATCTGCCCCATGACTATGAGAGGCACAATTAGCTGGAGAAATCCAAGCCGAAACCCAGGACCTTTGACACGCCACAATCGACATGAGCATGAGACGCCACACTGACCTTCTGTTCCCAAAAATGCCAGCGTTCAAGGAAAATATAATGATGATATCGTGTTTAAACAATGAAACAACGTAATAGAAAGGTCGAAACTGAAAATGGTTAGACACTTACCCTACACACTAATTACAACCGATATCACGAACAATGAGCAAGAGAAAAAAAAATATAAACAAACAATATGCGTCCCCTTCCTCCATAACGATTGCCAGATTGTCCTCCACACCTGGGCTCGGTGTTAGCGGCCCAAAGTCCTTCCGTGTCCACCCATTCACGTTTGAGGTTGTCGTAGATCTGTTTATTTATTTAATATCAGAAACAATGTCAGGGACAAAATCTGAAACAATGTCAGAAAAATATCAGAAACAAAATTTATCGAAATATCAGAAGCAATATCAAACATTATCAGAAACGACGGCTTATTACAAAAAAGCTGATTTGCTGCGAGGAAAAAAGGGAAAAAAACTAAATCTTTGAGTTGTTGGTCTGAAAATTAAAGTAAGACTCTTTCTATGGGTTGAAGCAGTCGCAATAGAATTTCATGGAAAGTGTAGGGAATTTTGTAGCTGTTGGTCTAATACCGTGATGGTTCCTCCCAAAGGGCACATCATATCGGTAAGTTGATTTTTCGCGGTTGGCATTTTCGTTGTTGGAACTGATTTTATAATCATTATTTAAGTAATTTTTAGACCAATTGCAAGATCTCTCATCTGTCCTGTAAACCTCCTTAGTTTTCAAATTTCCGTTTTTATAGAATCTAATTCAGTAGTTCTATTTTGCAATTTCTGTAATCTGTTTAGGTGGCAAAATATGTGATCAAAGATGTCAAGTATTCTTCTCCCTTTAAAAGGCGTCACCGTTTAGTGACGTCAGGTACGATCAGCCTGCAGCCAACGTGCATCCCCAACAGGGATTGCCGCACGAATCTGACGTCACACCATCTCGTAGGGGGGGGGGGGGTAGAGAGGGAAGGCAAGTGTAGATGTTGGCAATGGGCCCACTTTTACCCACTCACCCGTCGATCTATAATGGACTCCATCCTGCGGGGTTCCGGCAGCGTGTTGCCTTGCCTTGAGTTTTGGGGTCCGCAACTTGGGTCTCGCAGTTTGATAGCAGACTGCGACAAGCGTCCGCAGAAACACAGCGGAGTCTGTCTCGGACTTCTCGTGTGTTTGTTACATAATAACGGATTTCATTCTTTCGTGCGTAAAACTTTAACAAGTTTTTGTGATTTGCGTCGTGGTAAAAATTGCCGGAAGTGGGTGGTGCGGCTGGTGGCGGGTGGTCGGTAAGCTAAATTTCTGTAAAATTGTCACTTTATTCGATTTTTTTTTTATTGAAGTGTATCCCCCATCCGCATCCCAACTTTGACCACAGCTTTCGCAATCGTTTTCTTTTGAAATCGCTCAAATTTCAGTTGTGTAAAAAAAAATAGCATGTTTGGTTGTAGCAGAATATTACATTATTTTAAAACGTTGTTCCGTCACAATAAAATTTCGCAATTTCGTTAAATGCAACATTGTTTTAGCAGTAAATAAAGAAAAAAATCGCAATGCAAAGAGTTGACAAAGCAAACTGTGTGGATGGAAGACTTTTTTTCATCGTTATTGAGTTATTTTAACTGACAAGCAATGCACTATACAACTTAAAATACTTAAACAATTAACGAAGCAAATAGTCTGCGTTAAAGACTGGCCTTGTGATATTACAACATATACTAATATGAGAAAAAAAGAAAAAGAAAACTGCCCCAACTGGGACTCAAACACAGGACTACTCGCTTACAAGGCCGAGTGCTCTAATCATTGAACCCGTGGGACTCACTGGGTCCTTGCAACCATGGTTCGCCCTCATAATGCAGTGGGTGGAGTTACCGGGGTGGCCTAATATGCGGATAGTCCTGGGTTCGAGTCCCAATCGAGGAATTTGTTTTTTCTTCTTTCTCAGATTAGTTTATCTTGTATTCTCACAAGGTCTGTCTTTAATGCACACTCTTTACTTCTTTAATTGTTGAAGTGTTTTGTTAAGTTGCATAGTGCATTTCTTGTAAGTTAAAATAACTCAATAACGATGAGAAAATGTCGTAAAAAGTATTTAATATAGGACATTCTGATAAAAACAAACATGTCTTGTGAACAATAGTTGAAGTTTTAATTTTATTACGTTGAAAAACTTGAAATCAATGCAAATTTGTGCATGTGTGAAAAAAAAAGCATTTAAATTAAACGTCAAATGAAAAAATGACAAACGAAATGATTTGTATATCTAAAATATGTAAATTATAAAAAAAAATAGGTACTGTGTTTAAAATTTTTTAGAAAGTAAAACAAGATATGAACATCCTATACACTTAGGCCGAAATGTATACAACTTTTGTCACTAAACCGATGATACAACTTCCAAGTTGTTGAATATTCATGTGTGCTGCCAATAAATATATTTTTAAATATAAATCCTTAACGTTAAAAAGTTTGCATTCGTTCTAATTTGTATCCCAATTTTTATCACAAGTAAGACATGTTAAAAGAATAAATTAAAACAAAATGGCAAAAAAAAAACAAAAAAAACTGCCAAATCAAGTTAATTAAATTTCAAATTCAAATTCAAATTTCAAATTCTTCTTTGCCAATGCAGTTGTAAAGTAAAATCCAAATAAGAATGAGTTCAGCTTTTCAACAAAGAAGTGGAGCTCTTTACAATTTTTAAGTGTGAAAGTAAACGCGTTCTTGAGTGGTGTAAACGCGTTTTAACGACCATCTTAATTTATGGTTTAGTAAACAAAGAACGTGGACAACGCAGCCTTTCAACTTTGTGTTGTATTTCCGCTGGCATTTCTCATGCATGTATAGCAATCCACTATCTCCTTATCACATTAAAATACAGCGAACCTTTTTAGCACAAACTGGCGAACGTTTCCAGTATATTAAGCAACCCCAAAAGTACTGCAGGCAAGCCTCACATCTATGAAGAAAGCTGAACAAGAAACAAAAATAAAATGTTTTTTTTTCCCCATAGGACACTCATCGGTTGAAAACCAACAATGATAACTACAAGCAAATTTAGAAGGCATTTGACAAATGAGCCTAAATGTATCTGATGCAATTAGGATTTGGGAATGAACATCATGAAAAAATACAATTCTGGCATGAAACTCTCTGTAAGACGATTTCTGCGATTGTAGTCTTGAGTAAAGTGTGGGCGTTTTTTTTTATTCTCCGGCCCCAAAATGTCGTTTTTAATTTGAAACACAACTGTGCAGTTTAAAACAGCTGTAATTCCTTCTAAGATGACCGGCCGATTCTGTGGACATTTACGAACGATGTGTAAAGTTTGACATTAGTAGATGACGGATTCCTAAAATGGAAGGCGTTTCGCAGTGAGAAAATACTGTCATACTATTCTAACGGCAATTAACCAATGGAAAGCCAGTAAACGGCAGCCAGCAGCCAATCACGCCTCTTTAATACCGATAAAACTAGTACAGCGTATTTTATCAGCTAAAACTGTCCGCTTTGTTCGTCTTTATTCTTCTTAGGATCAAATCGTCTGGTTTCCTGGTCTCTGCCACATAACGCAAGTACGACAAACTATATTTAGTATGCCTAAACCAATTTATAAACAAACGACGTACGTGACAGTTACGTGAGGCATAATTTGCCTTCCGCACGATTAATCTTTGGTTACCATCGTAACAGAATGATCAGCCACCATCAGCTTTCCGCCTAATCAGTTAGACCTAATTACCACGAATATTCGAAGCGTGGCAATACATGCAGCCACAGTACGTAAAACACTAAAATGCGATACTAAGGTTAAACGTAAACAGTTGAAAATGAATTAATAATTGTCGTAAAACTTAGTAATGTTACGGATCAGAGTTTATTTTAAATGTATGAAACAACATCTTCATTGAAAAGAAAGCACGTATTTACAATGGCTGACTGGTACTGATGTTCGTCGTACAACAATCGTCAGCTTTCAGGGTGAGAAATAATTTCCGACAAGTTTTTTGATGGCTCGTTTTTTGATGGAAACAAAAGTATTTATGAGCCAACATACAAACTCGTGTGCAACACAGAACCATCGAAAGAAATAATTTCTGCAACAAATTCTGCACGAAGTAATAAGAAAATACGTCAAATTAAAACACACACATGTCGAAAAAGTAAGAAAAGATGCCCTTGAGCAAGTGGGTGTAGGGTTAAAGGCGCCAGTCACGTTAGCAAACAGTATGACGTGGTTCTAAACTATAAACAAAGTCTTCAAGTAATCACGAAGACAAAACGTGTTAGTACTTACTGAACTACAAGATCTTATAGTTTAAAAATGGCCATTTGCAATCAGTAATAGGGTAATTTTAGTGACATATAATTGAAAAAACCTAAGGAGTCATATGTGTTCATCATCGCATTTACATCATTACTGACAACAGTAGTACACTTTTTTTTATCTTTCAAATCTAGTTTTCTCAGTCCATAATTTGAATGAAAAGCAGGATCTCTGTCTAATTTCATAAGAAATAAGTTTGTTTTACTTGAGATACAACCGCGTGTAGATACTGTCATTAATTATCATATTTCTTTAATTGTCATATGGGAAAACGGTTAAAAAATCGGAATTTGAAATTTGTATGGCAGGTTTTTGTGGGTTTTTGGGGGGGTGTCAAATTTCATTGGTGTCACTCGAATCAAATAGCTAAAATTAATTATCGCCCTTTCCTTTTCTGAGGGGCAAAACTTCGTCAAGAACGAGTCCAATTCGATTACGTTAAGTCTTTTCACAATTTAAATAATTTATCTGAACTTTAAGCTTGTTCACGTTATTATTAAAGCTACATGTTACAAGAGTTTGGCTGCAACACGAATGATGCTCTCAAAAGCATACAGGTTTTAAATATGGATGAATGATTCCAAATTATTATTTTTTTCTTTTAACTGAGAAAAAAAAAACCTTTGATGTTTAACAATAAAATAAAAAAAATTCTGTACAACACAACAGGGCATGGAATGCTCCAAATTGTGCCACTAATTCCTAGCCTAATTAATATTTACACAAAAATTAAAGCAGCAGTTGTAATAAAATCGCACAACGTAATATGAGAAATAAATGGACAAAATCGCTGTAATTAATACTAAGATAAATTGTAAATAAGTCATCAGCGAAAATCAAACACTAGAACTAACGTAAGTACGGTAAACCACCTTTATGCACTTACGTTTCATTTTTGTGATGGCCCGAGATTCGAACCGGAGAACCAGTCTCTCACCAGATCACTACCTTGGTTGTTGACGCGTTCCCAGCCGAAGCCATGGGGTCAAAAAACGCGAGGAAAAAATTGAGGTACGACCACCGAAAATAGTCCGTCAATGAAAAGACAAACCAAATGGTCCACAAATATACACTAAAAAGCGACGTTTCGGAATAGTTTTTCATTCCGTTGTCAAACAGCAATTTTCTTAGCCAAGTCTAAAAGTCAACATGTATGCACTTGAATGGTTTTCCACCATAGACAAAGAAACAGGCAGACTAAAATCGAAAATAAAGTGATTAAAATGAACCAGTGTCAGCGCAGAAGCTACACATGGGAGCCCAGACCTCTCCCTTACGTAAGCAGGAAAAAAATAATTCGTAGATTTTAATGGTTGGCTTGGCCCTGGCGGGAGAAATTAGCGATACTCAGTTCGTGAAGGATTGGTATATACTCTGAAAAGTGTGTATTATTGGGCATTAATGCTCGGAAATCCTTATCTCAAAAAATAACGTGGGTCATGTCCGAGGTGTGTCGTTTCTTTATCTGATGCTGGATCAGGGAATTAGTTATATCTTTATGTTTAGGTTTGATTTGTGAAACGAGAGCGTTTTGTTCAGTTCCTGATTCGTTATTCCTATGTTACTAGCCTTACCGCTCCCTGCAACGGATTTGACAGACTACATTTTTTCGAGTTTTATGTTTTTGATGGTTTTTAATTTTTGGCATGGTTAAGTGTTTCAAATTCCGTGATGCTGTTGAGACGAGAGTAAGTTTCTGAGGGAAGACCAATTTACGAAGTTGTTGTGTAGCATGTGGGAAGTACGGTAAACAAATAAAATTAGAAGGTTTTTACTTTCGATGGAAGCAGTTTGAGAAGTGCACGGTGACAAATTAGTTTTGCTAGTAAAAATAGTGGGTACCCGTTCTCGAAAAATTTGTGAATGGTGTATTCGAATTCTCGAGCTAAAAGAAATTTATTGGTTGCGTGGTCAAAAATACGAATTTGATTTCTTTGGAAACCACATTGTGCTTATGGCCGGGGTCCGTGAAAGATTCAACAAAATTCATGAATCTTGTTGTGAAAATGGGTTTGGGTGTTTATAGAGCATTTTGCTAAGCAATTCCAATCAGAAATTCCTAGGTTCTTTTACATTTCACAGTCGACATGAGCACGAGGCATCACAGGACCCTTCTCTGCCCAAAAATGCCAGAGGAGCTGAAGTCAGGGGCGAACCAAAGAACTCTTGCACGTGAAACAGTCGTTATAACCATCAGGCTACCTTACCCCAGATCACTACCATTCCACCTTTAGAAATAAGGTCACTGTTCACCTGGACGAGTGGTCATATTGATAAAGGCCGTATGTCAGTGATCGGGTGCTGAACTGGTTCGCCGGTTCGAATCAGGGTCACATCACTGAATGAAACGCAGGTGCATAAAGGTTATTTCTAGTTATTTCTAAGTTATTTTAAAAAAATGAAAGTGCAATTTACATGGAGTGAGCGTCCATTGAACGAACGTTCTTTGCTGTGGTGTGGACTAATGAAAAGAGGAACGAACGGTGTTTCTTCCTCGAAAATTTAAGAAAACTTGATGAAACGTTCTTGAAGGTGATAAAAGTGTTTCCTGTATTTTACGATGTCTGAATACTATCCTTGTCTACACCGTTTATCGGTTTTTGCGTACTTATTTCTAGATATTTTTAGTGTTTTGTTTTCGCTGATTTCCAATTTTCCTTTATATAACGTGACAGACAGAAGCAAACAAAATATATGAATGCGTAAATAAATAAAACAAATATCGTGGTTTAGCACGGTCAGCAATAGAAAATGGATTTGCAATTTTCGCGAAGCGACCAAGCGACGTTTTAAGCCCATAGCTTCGCTCCCGGACTCGCATGGACCGGTAGGTGGTCCTAAAATCAGAGACGCGTAACGCATTCCTCCACCAAGTTTCGTGATGACCAAACGTCTGGTTTCCGACAAAAATCACATTTTGAAGTTGTAACACACTCAGTGCTGCGGAATCCTTACATTTTGGTGGTAAGACAGAACTAGTGAAAGGAGACGTTTCAAATTCGTTCGAATCGCTTTGCAAAGAAATATTTCCTGCAGTCCCTTTTTACCAGGACAGACAACAAGTTTGATTGGATATCCGTCCTCTACCCTTATCATTTGCCCTGATCATAAAAAAAGTGCCCGTGGTCAGTCTTATTAATCCAAGTAGGATTGAGTACGTCATGGCTAAATCAATCTTAAGCCTTCTCAATTCAATGGACTGACAGGGATCGAAGGCTAAAGCCGCTCATACTAAGATTTATTATACAGCCTGGCGAAAATAGACCATTAAGAAACAGTCTTCCATTGCTATAATAACCTGTGGATTAAGAGTAAAAAGCTTGCCGACGCAAAATGAATTATAATCTATTAATGTATGCTATGACGCTGAATATCTTATCCTTATATGAATTTGTATTAAAAAAAACGTTAAGCGTATAAAATAAGGATGTAAGCCTTAAACTTAACGTTCTAAAGAAACATATACAAGGAAAAAACATGTAAGCCATCAGCGTCGCACTAACGTGAGTAAAAGACGCTCTAGCTTGTTTTTGGAACGCTGGAGGTAAGATTCTTTTACACGTATTAGTGCGACGCTGATGGCTTACGTGTCTTTTTCGTGTATATGTTCCTGTAGAGCATTAAGTTTTTTTTAAGGCTTACATGCGTATTTTATACGCTTAAGCTGTTTTTCTAGTGCTAGTATCTGTATTTTTCTTGGGAGATATTTTAGGTAAATTAACTGGAGTTTTGATGGGAGGTAATTGAGATAAACGTTTTTTGAGATAAAACGGTCACAGTAAAATAGCGTTCAAAAGGCCAAAGTTAAACATCGGTTCACTTGTTCGATACCTAGGTGAAAGCAAAATTTCTCCAACAAGAAGAAGAAGAACAACAACAACAATAATATAGTCACATTAAAATAGCGTTCAAAAGGCTGTAGGCCTTGTTCATACCTACATTTTAATTTACCCAATAAGAACGAGAACAGCAACAAGAATATTATAGTCACATTAAAATCGCGCTCAAGAAACCCTTGGCCTTTTTCATACCTACTTTTTAAGCTATAAAAGTTGAAATGGGTTCATTGGTTCAATCTCTAGGTAAGAGCATAATTTCCCCAACAAGAAGTACAACAATAACAACAATAGCGTTCAAATGGCGCTAAGCTTTGCCCAAACCTACGTTTTAAGCTAGAAAAGTTGAAAATCGGTTCATTGGTTTAATGTCTACGTAAGAGCAAAATTTACCCAAGAAGAAGAACAACAACAACAATAGTCCCTAAGTCACAGGCAAAAAACGGATTTAACCTTTACCTACAAAACTTTTCACAGTAAACTCCAAGTGGATCTTCCATTCTTCAAAATCAGCACTGCAACACGAACAAGGTGTAACAGTTACAATCTTGTCATCCCAAATACAAACTAAACTGTAGACAAAATTTCTTTGCCATACTGGTAATTCCAGCCTGGAATTCACTAACTGATGAAACTATTTCATCCTCCTCCCAAATTACCTTCAAGACGTTACTTGACATGCCAAACTTGACTTCTTTTCTGAAAAGATTTGAGCAATGCACTTAGCACAAAATTCCTCGTTTTTTTTTTTTTTTTATCATGAGGCTTGTTGTTCGTGGTCCTCAGACCCTTTCCAGATCTGTTGTCTCCATAACATATTTATTATTATTATTATTATTATATTGTAGTCACATTACAGTGGTGTTCAAAAGACCTTAGACCTTGTTCATACCTTGGTTTTAAGTTGTAAGACTTGAAAATCGGTTCATTTGTTCGATCTCGAGGTGAAGGAAAGGTCGCAACAACAACAACAACGACATGAAGCAAGCTCCAAGCCGTGTGATTGCAAGTTTGGTCATAACGCGAAAGGCCATCGTGTCAAAGTCATGGAAACCTTTCATGCAAGTCATCTGCTTTCCGTTTATGACCCGATTGTTGATTCATGACGATTAGTTTTTACCGCTTTTCAGTGTCGTCGTTTAGCAGAAATAATAGGACACCAGCAGACACCAATCAATAGCTTACCTAACGTGTTCAAATTTAAAATGGTAAAAAAAAAATGAATTCAACAGTAGGGTTTCACGTGGACTAAACACTAATGCAACATTGTGGTATCTGAAGTTACAGGAAAGATTATTCGTGTTCTTTTATTATTTTGACTTTGGGTCAGGTAAACCTCACCTTAAACATTTAGTTTTATTTTCTAATAATATGTAAATTGGCAAAATGCTCTTTATCGGTTTCTGTTGTAGACGAAAAAAATCGTTAAGCGTCGTACGGATTCTGTTCTGTCAAAATTAATGTTCAAGTAGAAAAAATCAATCGAGCAAAAGGGCGGATAAAGCTAGAAAATTAAACAATAAAAATATTCTTTGCAAATGGAAACTCATTCCGCTTGTTAAACTCATACAAAAAAATTGAACTTGGAAAAAAACCAAGCAATTAGAGAAACACGTAATAAATTATAATTTAAAAAAAAATTAACAAAGTTAGACGCGAAAA
Source organism: Lithobius niger (assembly GCA_023313725.1). NCBI lineage: Eukaryota > Metazoa > Arthropoda > Chilopoda > Lithobiomorpha > Lithobiidae > Lithobius > Lithobius niger. The sequence goes on from JAHWFP010182715.1 coordinate 57,311, forward strand.
ACAAGAAAACGAACAAAATGCAAGCAATTAAAAAAAAGCCAGGAAATAAATCATCCGTATTAAATGAGAATTAGGTAACTCGCAAATTGCCAAAACTGAGTTAACTATTTTTTTGTTGGATAATTGGTGACTAGAGTTGCACTTTTTGGGAAAATTATAAGTAGGCAATTGCTTAAGGTGCCACCTGTCACGAATTTTGGTTAACTAACGTTCAGTTGTGTTAGAAGTAGGTAAGCAAAGCATGGTTGGATTGGTAAGCAGAGCATGGTTGGATTGATTAACAGCAAAAAATAAACGATGCAGATTTAATGGTGTACTAAAACCCATCCCAGTGTGCTTTGCGTTCTGTGTTCTTTATTAGTTGTATTATATGAGAAAACAAAAACGAACTCGTTTGATGTTTATAATGTAAGGTTTAATTTGCGAGGTGTAAACGGGAAAGTTAGACAACCAACCTTTCCAGTAAGGTCTCAGATACCACAATGTTGCTGTAGTGTTTAGTCCACGTGGAATCTTGCTGCTGTATTTAAATGTTTTTGACTATTTTTACTTCTGAACGTGGTAAGATAGTGGCTAGTGTATTACTGCTGCAGCACTTGGCTACAGTGGCGTATCCAGCAATTTTGTTTGGAGGGGACAAAAAAAAATATGAAAATGGATGCAAAAGTCCAGGAATTTTGTTTGGAGGGGGCAAGAAAATGTGAAAATAGGCCCGAAAGCACATATTTTTAACAGTTTCAGTGATTTTTCATGCATTGAAGAAGCTTAATTTAAGAAATTTTCGTAATGCCAGTAAATTCCTTACTTATTTGTTCAGCTTCGATGTAAATAATTTTTCGTAGTACTGGGACGAGGGGGGGGGGGGGGCCATGAGAAGAAACACTGGGCTCGAGAGCGAATTTGGGTTTTTGAGAGCATTTTAATACAAACCAACGTTACCCTTCTTGAGGCGAGAAAGAGGGGCCTTCTTATATCAGTAGAAACAAATCGAGGTTCTTAAAGTTGCCCAGTTTTAATGTTAATCTTAAGAGGGGCAAGTGCCCCCACCTCCCCTTTGCCCCCGTCTGGGTGCGCCACTGCTTGGCTAAAAAACATTACTGAAAAACTCTTAAAAATAAAAGTGATCGTCATATATAATGATAATAAGGTGATGAATGGAAAGGAGATACCTTGATTGTCGATTACTGCAAAATTAAACAAACACTTATACCTATGTATGTATTTGATTGGCGTTAATTTGAAGGTAATGGTTGACGTGGACGCTGTAACAACATTCGTTTTCCAAAACCTTAAAGAATAAGGTTGGGTGTTCCTTTCTTGTTTGACCTAGGTTAAGATAAACTTTACCTTAAGCATCAAACAAATTTGTTTTTGTTTTCTAATTGCTGTCGTGATGTTTATCTCTAATGTTTGTTAGTAACGCACACAACTGACCGAGTTCAACAAGGCTAGAATGCCACATTTAAAAAAAATTTAAAGTGGCAATATACTAACAAATTTGTTATAACAATAATCCTTCTTCGACACGTTGCCTCAGAGCGTGCGAGAATTGTTGGCACGACAGCATTGTTTGTGTTTTATTCATTTCATTTTCAAGATCCAGAGTTTTCCTCTCGGATTTCTCCAGCTAAATTGTCCCTCTCATCGTCGTGGGGCAGATAACCCAGTTTGGTTTCGTGCTCCCTAAAAAGCAAAAAAAAAAAACCAAACAAACAAACTGCTGCAGTGACTACGCAGTCGCAACCGGTCTTCTGTATGCTTCCACCACTTTTTCAACGAAAATGTTAAGGCGCACACCTCTATCACGCACTACACCAGCGATCTGTGTTATATTCTAAAAGTAGTGACCATCACAATTGCCAGTTAAGAACGTGTTAGCTTTTAGGCCTAATTTTTTTATAACCTGCCGTTTTAAATATAGCAGAAACGGAGACTTGGGTTTAAGAGTTTCATACATGCACTCGGTGTCGAGAGATTTTTAAATGAAGCCAATTTGTGTCGTTAACGAAATCAGTTTTTACAGTTGCGTGTCTTCCTGCAGTGATTAAATGAAACGATTAAATATCATTATTTCATTGAGTTTCATCGAGAAAGCCTTTTAGCTGTAAGGTTGCAACGATATTGCATTTAATTTGCCAATTTTTTTTATAGTACACTTAACTACCACTGTAAAAGGGGGACGGGCACAGTCGTTGCTGGAGTCTTACCTGCCGTTTCGGCTGTACAGAAACTAAAACAAAACATTTTCAGCATATACGCCATACGGGTGGAATTGGCTAAATGGCTTTGTTGTACAATGGCAGTGCTTAAAACAATACATAACAATAAAGCTGCTTGGTCTGGAGTTTCGAAACCCAAAAACTAGCAAATAATCCGTTTAAGGACTGCATGCCTGTTAGCCTACGGTATTAATAATGTTGCTGGCCTGTAAACGGCATTGTATAAATATGTCCGAAGAAGAAGAAGAATACACAGTTTTCTCTTTAACATGGGAGATCTTGGAGTTACTAATTTAGGATTGATTTTTTTGGCGTTGAATAATGTTTTTAGGCGTACCTACACTAGGAGGAGGTGTCCATCCGACAGGCTTTATTGTAAAACTTTTAAACGCTTGTTATTCAGGCCTTATAAGCGATAGAATTACAACTCAAAATGCAAGGAGTAAATAAGGATTAATAAATAAAGGATAAAAAAAGAATGTAAAGGGTAAAATGATGTAAATAAGGGTAAAAAATGTGAATAATGGTAAATAAAAAGTAAACAAAAAACTTAATTCAACGCAAATTTGGAACCTAAGTTCCCTGACCCTTTCTTCCAAGAATTCGATAACTTGTGTTAGAAGAAGGGAGGTGATTACAACAAGCTATCATTGAAAACATACCATTTGCATGTTTATTTGCACGTTTGAACGCCTACTCCTCCGGAAGTAAAACACTGACCAAGGTGAGAGTAAATGAAAGATTGAGAGACAAAGCGAGCAACGCATATAAAAAGTTTAGTTTAGGCAGAAATCGCTAGCTTTCCTCGCTCAATCCACGTGCCTCCATCCTTAAGAAACGCGAATGTTTGACAACCTTGAAAACTTATAGTCCTGCTTTTTCATTGTATCTAGTGCATAAATTACAGTAAAATCAGTTTTAAGATCTATGTGTCGTATGATGAAAATATGTCGTCCTATTTTTTTTTTTTTTTGTAACTAAGTTTCTTTTAGATAAGTGAACAGTAACTTCTGATCGAAGTTTGATATCGTAAGAACTTTTCAAAGCATTTTTCGTGTATTTGCGGGTTTAAAATTCAAGTTACAGCATTGATAATAGGCCTACCAGAAGCGTAATTTAATTATCTTTCATTCGGCACTACTCTCATCTTTGTAGCCCACTAAAGGTTACTAAAAATCTTGGTGTTTGGACTTAAGACGACCACTCATCGCAATCATATCGCCACAAGAGCAAAAATAAGGGCACAACTCATTAGGCGTTGTTTTCTGTCGAAAGATAGAGCAACCTTAATGTGGGCTTTCTCGGTTTTTGTCCATATTAGAGTATGCCAGCCAAGTTTGGTCCCCATACCTTATCAAGGATATTAAACGCATCGAATCGGTTCAGAAAGCGTTTACAAAATACATTCTGGGATTGTTTAATTTGCCATATATGGAACGTCTAAGGATTCTCAGGTTGGAGTCATTGGAGATGCGGCGTCTAAAAGCTGATCTTTATCTACGTATTCTATATTGCTGTGGAGCCACAAAAGTTTTTTTACTTTAAGTCACAATATCTTGACTAGAGGCAATCCATTTAAATTAATGTATGGCCCGTTTCACACAGATAATTATAAGCCCTTTTTTTGCAAATCGGGTTGTCCCAGTTTGGAACCCTGCGGGAATTAAAAAAGGCTGTTATGGGTGTAGATCTTTCCAGGTTTATGAAGTGTTTTAAAAAAAAAATTGTTTTTTTGTTAGACTTATGGTATATTAACCTGCACTGTTTTACTTTTTACTGTTTTTGATATCATTCAGTCATGTTTAATTTCTGTTGGCGATTAAGTGGAAGTAGCCCTTCCCTTCGCTCTCCGATACAGTTTCTTTGCTGTACAATTATTTATTATTATTATTATAGGTGCCTTAGTTCCAGAGGAGTAGAGGTACAAGCACACACAAGTGCACGCACCGTCTTCTTATGTTTATGACGAGATGCTTGCAGCTTTCCGTAAACAAAATGTTTCTTTTTGCACAAAAAAGAAAGCAAGTTGTATTGAAGCTCACATTTCCAGTGAGAGAATGGCTCTCTTGGGAATCTAATAATACGTGTTGGCTTTTAACACCACACCAGAGCTAATAAAAAAGATATAAAAAAGAACAAAAATCAATAAAAACAGTGTCAGGTTTGTGAAGATAAACCAGATTGTGCGGATGGGCGAAGTGGGGGAGTTTGCTATTAACACAATGAGAGTCAGGTTTTTAGCACTGCGCACCTTTTCCTGTGTTGCAATGCAGGAAAGAAGTTTTTTTTTAATTCTCTTTACTACGTGTGAAAGATGAATTAAAAAAATTAATGCATTAATTTTCTCTTGTACAGCATATCCCGTCAATGTTTCAAATCGACTCACAATGGACTTACGAAAGGCAGATCGATAACATTGCACAAAACTTACGAAAACGTATGCATAATCTCTATCCCATCAGTTACCTTCTGAATATCAAAAGCAAGCAAATAATTTATTATTCTTGGGTTGAAAGCTCGATTAGATACGGTCTTGAAATATATGGATTTGCGGCTAACTGTCTAAAAAAATATACAGGAAAGCAACAATTTTCAAAATTAAACAACTTAGGAGATTTCGTTGTAGTTCTGAAAAACTATTTTAATTGCGACCACAAATTAAGCTCAACCCTAAAGAATAATTGTTTCAGGAAAAACATTATCAATACAAAGTGCCTTTTGTCAAGAATCAATAGGGCAAACGAACAACCAAAAACAAAATTCCTATTAATGGAATCCCTGTTTGCCTCCTTCTCGGATAATCAAGAAATCGATTAAGCACTGCCCAGGTTGACATACGGACTGATTTGAAAAAATATGTGCATTATATTTAAAAAATAAATAAATGTGGAATTCAACATTAGTGATGATTATTTCTTTAGTATTTAAATTGTTACGTTGTGTTTATTTATTTGTATGCCTCCTATGGAGTTTTGTTTTTAATATTACTTGTCTAAAAATGTTGTGTTCACTATTACCTTCCCATTACCTATATCAAGTGTTATTCATTATGAAATTCGAGCCGTCGTAATAAACTACTTATAATTCTCCGAGTCAGCATAGTGAGCGAGGTTGAATACTCGACGAGTTTGTTTTTTGTGTCTGTTTGGGAAACGATACCGCTCGCAATTTTGTTGTGAAAAATTTGGTTGAAATTTGGTTGAAATTTCATGACAAAGGGGCTACGGTGCATGAAATTGAAGGGTTTGAAATTCTAATTTGAACATTTTCGGAGATATCTGGTTTTCCCTTGGGTGGCTAACCGGTATTTAGGAGCAGCCGTTTAAGGGGGCCAGAGTTAGAAGGCCGCTGGCCCCGAGCACTAAATTTACAACAGAAAGCCTGATTGTTTTGCCTCATTGTATTATTGATGCGTTGTTGAATTTGATTCTGAAAACTTTAATTAAGGCTGGGTGTCAGATGGGTTTGCGTTTTTTGGCTCTCATTAAATTGCTTCATTCATTCAAACCTTTTATCGTAATATACCATAGTGAAAGTTATTTTAGTGTGAAGAATGTCGAAAATGATTTCATATGGTAAACATAAATTTGCTGCCAATTTTGATTTTGATTTAGTATCGAGGGCAGCGGCTCAAAACCATGCGCTCCACTATAAGATACAACACCACACACAGTACATGTTTTGAAACAATAGGGTCAATTCTTATAGCATTTCTACAGCACATCTCGTACATGGTGGCAGAGCTATCCACTTGGGATCGTGAAGAACGGTGTTGGATTCGTTCACTGCATTCCGTTTTCTATTGATTCGTATTCAGGAATTGAATGAAATGGCAATATAGAAAATAAATGAACCATTATAGCATCTCTCATTGGGCCGCGTAATGCTTACTTTCAGTTGATGTTGTCGCAGTTATGCAAGTCGTTGCTTAGTAAACTGTTTGGTTAGAATGGCCGGTCCTTTTCCATTTCACCATTAGCCCCAAGATAAACACCTATAATTGTGGTGCTATTGCATTAAACGTACATAAAACCTGTTTTACTGTTATCGGCTGTTTCAATAATAGGGCCCTTGGCGTGAAAATATGGAAATTTCTATACACAACACGTTCAATAATTCGTTTCATTTCAACGGCTTCGAAATCAACTACCAAGTATAAGCTAGCCTAGTTTTCCAAACAAGTCGTTCGGATATTCGAGACAGTGGATAAAGCAGCCATAGTGACGTCATTTCCTGTAGCGTGAGAAAGAATTAAAGAAACAAAAATAAATGTGCCCGATTAATCCTTTCTGTGGCTGTCTTTAAATAATATCGGGAGTATCTTCGTAAAAGTGACTCAATACAGGCTTACCGGCAGAGGAAATTAGATCAGGTATTCCGAGAATTTAATTGCAAATTAGATGTCACCCCTTAAAAAAAGGCTTAAAGTTAAAGTTTAGACGTAAGTGGGTAGGACGTTAAACATAAAAAGACCAAGCTGTTTAAATTAGATGAGTTTGATCATTATTAAAGGGGCATTACCTCCTACCAAACCAAATTCCTATCAATATTTCTCGATACGTCACATAAAAGGTCACAAAGGTTTATTTATTTACCGTTAATCAATTCCTTGCTAAAATTCCATTTTAATACCGCAGCCGCTTCTTTATTTATTAGGCACATAATTGAGGACCAGTTAGTAGGGCGCATTTAGCAACGACACATCTTTGCAGTCTCGCAGCTGGAAGCTAGAAAGAATCTAAAATTCAACATGGCGGCGATTTTAGCTCCACCGGTTCGTAACGAAAACAGTCAATAATGGGAGTTCAAAGGCGAGTGAGTAAATTGTTTCATTAGAAGAATTCTGTATCTCATTGTCAAGGTTATAAAACCAGGTCTATGGTTTTGATTTTTCCATGCATCACGTCTGTTGATACAAAACCAGTTTTAAGATCTCTATGTGGTGTGTTGCAAAATACGTCGTCCTTTTAAGTTATTTTTGCGTGCACCCTTTTCCAGATCATTTCGCTTCGCTCGAGGAGGTTTGCATGAACAAACTATGACGTCATGAACAAACACCATGATAAAATAAAAAACGTCGACGTTACTTTTTCAGGTTCTTTCGCGTATTTGAGTGTCATAATATCAAGTTAAGGCGATGAAAACAGGTCTAACCGAAGTGCAATTTAATTATCTTTCGTTTGGTCCTACTCCCATCTTTGTAGGTGCCTTGATTTAAGAGGAGTAGAGGTACAAACACACACGCACGCACATCATACGTCTTTAATGATGCAGATGCAACGCTTTTTAGTTGAATTCACACAATACTCGTTATGAGCAGATCGTGACGTAAGCATCATTTCACGCAGACAGACACTTAAACGCCTATCACGTACTGGGGAGGAGGGAGCAGTCATTGCTCTCCATACAATGGAACGTGACTTGGCGGCCAACCTCTTTTAAAAATTGCATGTCTCCCTTCTATTAATAACCCTCCATTATTAACGATCTTGGCGCGTGCTTTGACAATCGTTTCCGATTTAATAGATATTTGAGAGCTCTTCAATTTAATTATTGTTTTGTGTATGTCACAAAGGTTAATGACTTAAAGGTCAAGCAAATAGATTAATTGAATTGATGAGATGGGAATGGAATTGTGCCTTTTCGTGACAACTTGGGAAGTTAGTCACGAAAAATGGACGCTGGCATTTGTAGACACGGGCTTTGTGGCTACCATCTACCAAGTTCCTTGAATATCTTCATCCAATTTTATATACTGTAATGTATTTCATGTTAAAACTATAGTTTCTTGATCAGTGTATACCTTTTATGAGTAGCATCATGTAGGCATAAAATGTTTTCTGCTCCTTCCCCCCCTCCTCCTCCCCCTTCTCTACTGTATGGTGACAATTTGTTCCCCTTTATTTCCCAGTTGGCCTTGCACGTTATTGTGCATAAAATTAAGTTAATTGTTTTATTTATTTATTTTTCCATTTCATTTTGTAACATTGTTTAAAAGTTTGTTTTCGGCCTCTTTATCATGCTGCCAAAATAAAAAAAATCTAAAAAATTAAATTAAATTAAATTAAATGTTACAGGTGCCTACCTGGGTACAAAGTTAGCCATTATTAGTCAATGGTTTACACACTAAATTTAACATAATTTTACTACTTTTACCGTTATATTATTTGGAACTCTCCGAAGCCACGAAAGAATAAAAATCGCACAATTCGTCTCCCACCTCAGTCCGCCTGAAAAAGTGATTTACCGAAAAAGTAGAGAAAATGCCGGCAGTATTGCCGATTTTCTCTCATAAATCAGTATTTAGTTTTACATAGAAAAATTGTATGTATTTGTGTGAAACGGTGTTTTGTTTCTGGAAACACCGAAACCTGAATTTGGGCATGTAAGGTTTTAGTTCGCCCATTGCTCGAGTACGCGATCTCTGCCTGGTCACCTTATCGTGCGCATAACATCTACTTAATCGCGGAGGTGTAGAGGCGTATACGAATCGATTCCCTGGACTCAAAAGAGGTAACGTATCGCGAGCGCCTGGTAAAATTGGGCCTAGTACTTCTTGAACTTGTAAAATCTAACCTGGCATAAGTGCCGTCTAGTTGTGACTGTAGAGTTGTAAAATCGAAACTTTTTTTTTTTAACCTGGATTTAAAAATTCCCCCAAATAAGTAGGTAAGAAACAGTTAAAAACGTTGGCTGTGATAAAGAGAACTGCAAGACTGTTATTTTTTTTTTTTGGGGGGGGGGGGGCGAAAGTACAATTTTTAGGTTCGCCCCTGACTAAATTGCTACCCCACTGATGTTTTCCCAGTAAATTGGTTCTAGTGACGTCCCTGCGCGGGTGGGGATTGGAAGGAGTGAGATGGATGTTGATTGGAAACCTGTCTCCCACTCAAGGATTTACATCCGCCCTCCCCCTCCCTCTCATTCGTAGGCGTAAAGCCGTATTGCGTGTAGTATTAGTTCAGTGAACGGCGTAGTCCCATTTCTCAAAATCACGTGTCGTCAAATCCCGTTTCGCCAAATCTTGTATGCCATAAAGAAAGCAGATTAAATGTTTTTGACCAAAGGGTAAATCCCCTTTCGCAAATCCCGTTACGCTAAATTTAATATGACAAAATTTTAGGTATTCAAAATTTAATACCAGGGGTTTTAACAGGGATTTAAAGGGCAAACATTTAACAGAGACAATTTGGCAGAATAAGAGAAATTGATTTATTTGCATTTTGCAAACTGGTAATACAGGAGAAAATACGTGTACTTTAAATGTTGTTTGGCATGCTTGATCGTCACTACGTCAATGCCAAGGTTCTCTTTTAAATGTTGGTTATACTCATGACGGTTACCCTTTCCCAAGCAGGAACTTCCGTTTTGTAGAATCTGGTTTCGCAGAATCAAAATAATCTTTAAAAATTTAACATTGCAGAAGTTAAAGAGACATGCCTAATTGGAAGGAGGTTTTGAATAGTTGCAGTTTCCGATGTTATATGTTTAACCGGTTTAACCGTAATTAAAAAAAAATTTCTGCGAAACGGCCGATTTTCCATTTCACATGAATAAAGTATTACGTTTCTTGTGCCTAAAATTTCATGAACAGTATTTGGCGTAACGGGACTTGGCGAAAGGGGATTTGCCCTTTAGGCAAAAGCTTTTAATCTACTTTCTTTTTGGTAAAACGGGATTTGGCAAAACGGGACATAACCCTGTGAATTGTAGACCTCGCTCACCACCCCCCCCTTCCCCCCCCCCCCACAAAAAATAAATAAATGAAAAATAAAAATTCTTACTAATGTCATCCAGTTGTATTTCTTACAATATATCATTCGAATCGGTACGCACATTTACGGGTGAAACTGCCGTGAACCGTTTTTGTGGCGCCAGCCTGAATTATCATCATAATCGAATAGTTATCTTTTGATGAATGTTACTCTAAATCAACTAGTTTGTGTTCGATCTGATGAAGGGTTTAGAAGTTAGAGCTAAATACCGTGTTTTTTTCGTACGCCAATCATTTTTATTCTAGGCCTAATCGGTTCATGCATTTCGCCGTAAGCGGAAGCACACAAAACATCGGACACAACAGCGCAAAATGCCAAATCATCGTTTTAAATTAAAGTAATCACATGTCTTTTCGTAGCAATAAAGTCTAAAATTTCGTTATATGCTAAACCATGAAATATTCCCTTCAAGAATGTTCCAAAAATTGTCAAGAAACTTATCTCTATCCCATCCTATTTCACGTCCGTTAAAATTGTTATTTCGTGCAATCATTCCTCCATTAGAAATAAGTGGTGGTGGAGAGGGAGGGGGAAGTTTGTTGTTACTCTTCAACGGTTATATCGGCTTTGTTACATTTTCTACAACGAACTATCATAAAAGCAAATTACCCGCTTCTCGCCTGGTTCTACTGAGTGGATAAGATGTAGAATGACGCCGAGTTGAGTCGGTAATTTGCTGACGGGCCGAAAGATAGGCAATCGAAATATCGCATCATGCGCTTGATTGTTCAACATGCAGGCAAGCCAACCACAAGCGACCATAGGGCACTTTAAAATCGATTAGATCTCGTGTCCCCGTGAGCAAAACAAGATTTGGTAATGATGGTGGTACCCCCACACCAATTAGCACCCACCGATCCCATTACTTATTCAAACAAAGAGAAGACGACCCATTCAGAGCATTAGCGCCAAACCTTTAAAGTCTGAGTTCTGGCCAATGTTGACTTTGTCTCGAAATACCGTGGACGTGTTTAATACGTTGTGCGAGCACACCGTGTTTAGAACGCGTTACGCAAACACGCTTGCGAATTGGAGTGAAATTGCTAGAAATGTTTGCAGGAACCGGACGAAAGGCTAAAACAGACAGACGAAGAACATGACGCGAAATTATTCTAACATCTTGTTGATAATTTTAAGAACAATTTGGCAATAAAAGTTCTCCAAGTTTCCATCTGGCTAGAGACCGGTCATTATTTATCGCCGGGAAGCCGGAGGAAATTGGGAGGAGGGGGACATGAATTTGTTAGGTGCCCTAAAGAGAGGGGTTACAGAAAATACTGACCAAACTGGAAGAAAACGTTATCCTTTGGACCTCAAAAACGACACTTTCATAGTCAAAATTGCCTCGGCTTCTGGGGAGGATTGGGGGGGGGGGGCGGGCGGGCAGACTGGGGACCCACCCAGAGAGGCCCATGATGTGAGTATTTACACGGTTTTCAAGCTATTAGTACCAGTCCTTCAAGTATTTTTTTTTAAATAAACTTTCTACAAAAGCCTTTCCACCTGGTTTCTGTCTTTCAGATGCAGACTATGTTACGAATGTGGGCATGCAAACAAACAGTGTGTTCATCATATTTATTGCATGAAACTCGACACAAGATGGGTGTAAGAAACATCAGTGTTTAATAGTACATTTTTAACCCAACGTGTCTTTTCGTTAAAAACGAGGCACGTTTTCCTTACAACTAGTGGCAACTAGTCGGTGATGACTGCTACCTACTTAAATTGGCTACAGTAGATCATCTGTAGGCAATGTCAATGGCATACGAAAAGCATAATTTGTGTGGGGGGGAAGGAATGTATTATTTTTGAACCTGCAGTGAGGGGAGGGGAGGTCAAAATCTGTTTTCAGGTTTTCGAAGGGGGGGGGGGGGAAGGTCATTGAAAATTTGATGGTCACATTTTCATTTCTGGAACCTTCCCCCCATCCCGGCTATAAATAAAAGAACGGTCCCTTAATAATTATTTTTGGTTGTAAAGTCCTGTCAGAGTTGTGACACTCAACTAGGCGCATAATTAAGTTATGAAGATGACACTTACTTGGCCGAGCGAGAAATACTACAGTGCAGCCAGCAGTTGGAAAAGACAGTTTTTTTAAATGGTTTAGTGTTAAACTGTATTTGTTGTATGTTTTGTTGTAAACTGTTTATATGAGCTTCTAGTGTTAATTTAATTGACATTATTATTTACATGATTTCTGCCCAGTGTTCTATTTAGTCCACTGCTCCATTTAAATGTTATCTAGTCCTCTATTTCGAATGTCTCCCAAATGTCTCCAAAACTATTTGTGTTGGGAATTTCATCATCGAAATCGTGAATTTCACGCAACAAATTACGAATTTCAACTGCTGCTTCGTTTGCTCGGCTAATTACATGGTTTGCAGCGTTCTATATTTCCTATATTTCTTATATTTGGGGAGGGGGTAGGGGTTCTATACTCTTCCTATATTTATTGGGAAAATCCTATATTTTCGGGTTTTTGAGAAGCCATAGGACACCGGCTTGATTTTGTTGTCGCATCTTCAGTTTGAAATAATTACAAGTTGCTGGAATAGTTTACCAAACTTTAAATTTAATGGCATGTTGACGTTGACGGGATATACGCGAGGCGCCTTAGGCCTAACAGCCGTAACAGAGGCTCATGGTGCTATGAGGGAGCAGCTTTCACGTGCATGCATCATGTTTGTTGAAAAGTTTATTATTAGTTTATTATAAACTTATTAGCTCATTACATTACTAGCTCGCGGCGTAGTATATGATTGAAGTCCTCCCTCCAGCAAAATCAGAACAATTAGTATCTCCGTTCCTATTCAATATTTTTCGACGAAACTTGGCCAGATTGTAGATAGCTATGGAAGGTATATTTATACGAACTTTTATGAAATTCCGTGTAAGACTAAAAGTAGGGAGCCAAACGTAAATTTGAAAACTGTTCACTTTTGTTGTTGTTCTTCTTCTTTTTGTGTGACACGGTTTCAGAAAAAACTACTACACCTACCTAAAATCTGAAACATGATCTTAGCCAGAAATTTCCTTGAGCTTCATCTTCAGAGAGACCACTTTTTCGCTTGGTCGAGCCATTCCGGAGTTACGGGCCCCTGAACGATCATTTTGATTGTTTTGCATAGTTTTAACCATTGTAATTAGGGAAGAATGCCACTCAAGAAACTCCAGATCCGTTCTTCATGCACGTGTTGTGTCTTTGTTAAACATTTGATTGTTGATGGGTAAAATGAAAGAATCCGTGTTTCAGCTAAACCACACAGTTTTAAACCAAACTAAGCTACGTTCGAAATTGGCAGCTAGAAATGATAAAATGGCGTATTTATTTCGCAGATGCATGTTTTCAGAGCTGATACGAATTGTCACAAAGTGGCCAGCAACAATCACTGCATGCACGCGCGCGTTCACATCTTTGCAAATGAAAACATTACTGCCAAATTATTCACCCGCGCCAAGTTAGACAACATACATCTCTTCAATTCCATAGTCGAGGGCAAATACCATTGTTGAGCGACGCCGTAGCCACAAAATAAAGGTACACGGATTACAAACAAAAACGTCAAGTGTGCCGTAAAAAAATGGGTTATATGATTGAAGTTTTACTTTACTTCTTAAAATGAACACGGATAAAAATTTAGGGTTTTGAATTCAATAATCAAATGCACAATTCAGAAAATTTCATCTGTAAACTGTTGTCCTTTAAGAATAATTTTTAATTCGTACCAAAAACGAATGTACCAATTAAATTATTCTTAAAGCACAACAGCTTACAGATGCTTTTTTTTGAATTGTACATTTGATTATTTAATTTTTAATTATTTGATTATTATTTTTTAATTTAAAACAGTACCTTATTTTATTTTTTCCGTGACCGTGAGGCACCCTTGAGACCCTCTTTCGGCCTTTGGCCCGGTACTTCAGCACCCAAAACACCCCTCCTTAATCCGGCCCTGGCCTTACTACTGTAAAAGGGAACACTTACTATCGTTGAAATAAAAGTTTCATGTAATGTATTGTCTTACTGGAATAGTAATACAATCAGTCCTTTCTTCGCTATGCGATTTTCTCACTTTATTGTAAAATCTTTTTTTCTGTCTTAAAGAAGCGAATAATTTGTGCATATTCTGTGGGAACCAAGAAGCCCGTTAATATGGCATTTTTGGTGAATGTGAGACCCCTTCGTGCTCCCCCCCCCCCCCCTTCTGCACGTGCCTAAATCCGCCACTGGATTTTGCGTGTAATGGAGCCACAGCTGTCTCAGATGGCATTGTAATCCATGAGAGTTTAAACGGGATAAGATTTTTGGTCTCACATTGTTCTCGTGTGATTTTGAAGCGAACGATATCCAATTACGAAATTGGCGTCATTGATTCGATGGATCGATATTGGGGCAGATGTCACATTTAACTGAATCATGTGTCTCCTGTTCCTCGTTTGTCCTTTTCTGGTTACATTCATAAATTATGCAAACCTTAAATGCGGGAAGTGCACTTGTTAACATCACGAATGTTATGGCACATGTCATTGGTCCCAAATCCAATTGTGTGCCTCTGGTTTGCGGTAAAAGCCAATCAGGTCGGTTTCTGTGAACGCGCCAAAAGGAAACGGAAATTCCTTATTGCCTATTTTTAGGAACACAGGAGCAAAATAGTGTTCTAAACATCAGAGCATAAAATTGTTCGGTGAACAGGCTTACGTGACTAAAACTGTTGGTAAGGTAGAAAAAAAGCTAGGCTGCATCCCATTCAAAATCTGTCGTAATGAAGGATATTGTTTTCTTTATGTTTTAGTCTTACGTATACACTAACTGAACAAAAAAAAAGCATTAGAGCTCTCACAGCTGTGAAGGTACAGAAATAAAAACGGATTAGAGTTCACTCGAACGCAACGAACTATAATGTGAACTCCAATTCCAGGGAACAAGGACTGTTTATACTCAGTGGTGCTGTCAGAAAGTGAACGCAGTTTGTGTTTGAAATGTTTACTGTTTGTGTGTGTAGGTATGTTTGTTGTGTGTGCATAATTTGTGTATTATATAAGTTTTTTTTTTAATATTGTGTTTTTTGTGTGTGTGAAATATCCAACTGTTTTGATTGTTTGATTAATGATGTATGTATGCGTGTGCATGGAGGCTGACATATCACAATCCTTGTTCCCTAGAATTGGAGTTCAAATTATAGTTTGTTGCATTAGAGTGAACTCTAATCCGTTTTTATTCGTGTACCTTCACAGCTGTGAGTATGGAGGTACGAGCTCTAATGCTATTTTCTAAACGGCGAAGCTATTTTTTGTTCAGTTAATTTTGTTGGCTTTTTTCGCTTCCTTTTTATTGTACTTGGTATGGTCTGTCTTTCATGTGGCGGTACGTCCACTGTCCATTCAATCAAAGACCAAGCCCATTTTATTTTTGTTCTCCATAACTTTATCTCTGGCTGACAATCTTAACTGGAACAAGATGCAACGACAATGTCACTTTTGCCCAAGCATCGTAATACTTTGTTTTAGTGAACTCTAATTCGGTGTTGCGCGCCTCACCTATCCTGTGGCCTCGCCGCCTCCTGTCCACCTTTTGAAAATTCACGTGCAATACGAACTCGAATAAGCATTGCCTGCCGGTCGCGCTAATACTCATCCTACCTTAGCTTCTTAAAAACTGAAGGGGCTACGAATTTGAACTACTATACGGTGTGCTCAGAGAATTTGCCGAAATGAATTCAATTTCAAAGTCATACACACACCATCTTTCTAAGTTGAGACAAGACTTGTTAAGGGTCATTTTTTTCCCCCTGTTGACCCAACGACTCGAAATATTCCAGACCCGTGACCCATTGACTCGGAATTGACCAATTAACCCAATGATTCAACAGTGAATATTATTCACCAAAATGTGCATTATGAGATTTTAAAAAAGTGACACTTCAAGTCTACGAATTTTCTGGGCAATGTTTACATAAATCTGTCAAAAAATAGACAAACAATCGTCATTAACTTTTATTTTTAGTAATAAGCGATAAAACGAACGATGTCTAATAATAGCTAGCGGATTTAGGGCTGCCCTTAAATTACGTCACCAGAAAAGGACGAATCCATGCTTATGTTAGATTGGCAGACATTGCATGGTGAGTCAAAGGTCACTCCTTCTTTGCTTCGAGTCTAACTTTTTTATCCACTACATAATAGCCAGTGGCACAATTAAGGAGGGGGGGGGGATGCTAATGGCCCAATAGATAAGGCGGCCCTAAATTCAAAACACGGGGCCCAAGGCCACAACAGTAAAGGAAAATAGTGCGTATTTAAAAATGTAATTCGTTAATTATTAATAGCCAATCACCCAAAATAGACATTGATGCGAATAATATGTGTTACTACGTCGGATTACAGTGACACAAATTACTACTCAGCGCCAGTTTATTACATCTCAAAACATTGCATCCTTTTTCCACCAATCGACCATTACCAAGATGGCTGCTTCTTCTTCGAACACGTTTTATGAACATCAGGAAAGGCTTTGACAAGTTCTCAAAAGCAGACGACTTGGAATGTGAATAGCAAACTTCGGCAGAAGGAGCCACTTAAAAGCGTCAAGACGACTATTGCTGAATTAACTTGAATTTCGAAGACCTTCATCTTCATTATGAAAGCCGAGTTCTGTTCAAGTGCCAGCGGCTTGACAACTTCCGAGAAAAGGCGCCCTGGCTCCATGAATAAATGATCGTGGTTGAAAATTTACGACGATCTCACGCAGTCAGCAATTAAAGGAAAGGTACACAGTTTTTGTTTTTTTACAAATTACGAAGTCCCTCAAGTTAAGGGCCATCACATTCACTAAAGAAACCAATTCGCTTATTTTTAAGGTTTAAATACACTAATAAAATATTAAAAATTAAAGTGCAATTCCCTCTCCCTTCTATTATTAACTGCCTGTCATGAAAATAGTCAGATTTTAAAATGATTGCACATTCCCTTTTGTTTGGGATAATGTGCTAAGCCAAGAAGTTGTAAACAAAGTTGAAGAATATTAGAATTCGTAAGTAGGCCGCGCTTAAGCCAGTCCCAGCTCTCTCTCTTCGTTTTGGTCCACGGTTGACCCGATTTTAGTTTAATAATTTGGGACGCATTTTCGAAATTTCCTTTCATTTATGTAATGAAGGGGAACCATTTCCTCGAAATCACAGTTAAGTTTAGGAAATTTTATACTACCAATGGTTACTGCAAAATTCTTGTATCCGACAATGGATAGAAATTCGTTTCAAGTGAATTTGAAAATTATTTAATTTCATGTAACTGGACAAGATGCAACGACAATGTCACTTTTCCCGTGCCCAAGCATCGTAATACTTTGTTTTAGTGAACTCTAATTCTATCCGAAATGGGCCCTTTTTCTGGCCAGTATAATGGGGGGGGGGGGGATGAAAATTTAGTAAGTTATTGAAGGCTGGATGGTTTGCTGGCAACAATACTGAAATGGCTACACTAAATTACCTTCAATCATCTGGTACTATGGTGCACACAACCACACAAATCATGCCTGCAATTTCGTTTATGGGTCATGAATTACAAACAAAGCTTTCACTACTTCTTCTGGATTTTAACTCTCTGGTTGAAGACAAGCAAAGAAAATAGCTTGAACTTACTTTGCATAGTCTTGAGCAAGTTTCCAAGTAGACCAAGCGTCTCCGGACTTTTCGTTCCACACATCAAAACTGCATTTCCGGATGCATAATTTGCAGAGAAGGAAATCTGAGATACCAAGTCGTCAGACGTGGTATGCAAACTTGGTGCCAACACGCGTCTCATCTTAGACCGGGCGTAGAGATGCTAGCATCCAATGCGAGTGCAATTTAACCGGTACGGTTTTGAAAAACAGAATTCGGCAGTCATGGTCGACTGAGATAATATTTTCAAGAGAGCCTGAAATACCCACATTGTCGTCTACACTTCATATCCACCCTCTTCCAATAAAGTGAACCGTATATTAGTAATGAGTTAGCAATGTTATTCAGTACCTTCCTAAAGTACCGACCAGAACGAACCAAACGCACCACTGCTGGTGACAGTTCAGCTCATTCCCTACTATAGCCGTGTTGGTATTGCTTGCTTATGTCAACCATCGTCAGCGATGAATCTGTTTCCGGTAAAACTGTTACCACACGCATGCTCAAAAGCTCCACCACTGGCAACCACCCGCAACCACCGCCCCAAGATGGTTTGCAATTTGGCATTGCTCGTGCCAGGTCACATCCATTATCCTAGCCTGGTCCAATCCATTAGCAAAGTCTGGTCACGTTAAAGGTATGACGTAACGAGTGCTCTGTTAAGCTTGTTGATTTTGCTGAGCTGTGATTGCAGTTTCGGAAGATACTAAACAGCTGACGCAACGTTACTGCGCACGCAAGTTTGGACGTCAAGTTTGGAACCAAACTGTCTCTAACAGTGGTGCGTTCTGTTCGCTCTGTTCGGTGGTTTAGGAAGGTTTGTCTCATCATGTCGGCGGTGTGCGCCGTCAACGTATGGTAGTATCGCCGCCCCCGATATTGCATTACCCACCAAGCGTCACGAAACTGTGTCTAAAGTACAGACTTCCGTGTGTCAGGGAATGGTAATCCCCCACTCAAAGTGATACGTCGGGTGAGACATGCAAGGAAAAAACCAGACCGTCTTAAAGTGGCACTATTACCTATGGAAATGCGAAAACACCATGGCGCCATCTAGCGCTAGTGATATTGCTAACCTTTACAGCCTGATCCCAGATGCACGAGGACGAATCAAACTTTCACTCAATAATTAAGGAGGTGGTGGCTTGCTTGTTTCGTTAAAAGATGTGCCGTTGTACATACCTTCGTGGTGCAAGCAAGTGCTAGGTAGTACTACATACGCTAGATGTTGCTAGATTCTGCCAACTTTCAACCGGTGATAGTGCTACTTTAATCTTTTACAAAAAGGTTAGTTTGGTGTAGTTTGAGGAGTTTGAGTAGTTTGTAGTTTTTAGTTTTGTGGTTTGTACTTTGTGCTTTGTGAATTATGATTTTACTTACACTTTTCGATTTTTTTGGGGGAGGAGGGCAGCTGAAATGTATATTGTGAATGAATCAGTAAGGATTTAAGGGTTGCTTAGTTATTGTTCGTTAATAAGTTTATTTTTGATAAGAGGACATGTCCTTGTTAATTTAGCGGGGAAGAGTGTAGTGTAAGCTGCAGCCAAGGGCGCTAACTATTTACAGTGTACATATATTTTACCCACACGTAGAGTGCGTCCTGCAGTCATCTGACTTACTACCTTGTTAACATGGTTTTTTTTTGATGTCATATCCGTTCTAAGCTAATAAATATCCTGCACCCTCCGTTTGCTGCTGTAGTCCTTACCAAAGAAGCGGACGATATATGGTAGGATTATATGAAGTCTTTGGTTCTTTTTACCAACTACCAACTGGTAAGAAGTACATTACAAGGCTCGTTTGGTGCTGCAAAAGAAATTTAAAATAATTTGATCATGTTGTTTTGTAGCCGATGTTTATTAAGAACTTTTTCTTGATACGCGAAGTCTAAGCAGAGTTTACGAATCTTCGAAGAAAACCCATTAAAATGCTTTCGCCACGTCGCTTTTTTTTTAACGCCACTCACTCACTTGTCTTTAGTTTGAGCGTTATTACGTCCGATGCCTATTACTTTCAGTTTCGTTTCTCTATGCACACATTGTCAAACACGTGATTTACGACTAGGGGCAGTATTTTATGAACCTGATTTTTATGAACTTTCTAGGAATCTCTCCTTGTAATATTTCTATTTATAACATTTTCTGCTGTTCAGCGAGAAAGAAAAGCAAGATGAATGCGATCAAAAAAAAAGGACAAAAAGTCTCTAGTCGGAGCGCTACGCATTTCGCAAAAATCTCACGCAGCTTAGCGGTTGGTTGGGCACGAACGAAATATATTTTCCTTATTTTTTTTTGAAATTTTTGAATAGGAATTTAGAGCTTTTGAGTTCTTTGCCCCGCACAGTTATTAATAATAAAACTTAACGATGTTTGGATTTTTCTGTTTTATTATAGGTGTGCCGACAACACGTATTTCTCATCGCCTAATCGGAAATTTATTCACTTCAAATGTAGTGCCTATTGTATGAATCAAGTAACGAAAAGTGCATCGATAGCATTCTGGATAGCGTGGATGTAGTCCATTTGTTATTTTAACTGGCATCATATTTGCATCACATTTGCTTCATGCGTTTATTTATTATAATTTTTCACCCTCTTGGCTCTTATCCAAACCCAGAGGATGCAAGATCAAATCGCATTGCAAACATATTTATTGCCCGCTTTTCGGCTCTCAGCTCTTTTCTAACAATGAAACGATGCCAGAGCCCAATTCGAGTACCACAGCTCACAATGTTTTTTTTTCCATTGACGTCGCAGACGTAGGCTCACTAAGTGAACAACACACGTTTCTATAAACACTACGATTTCATGAAATGAAATACCTGCCATTGCAGAAACTATCGACGTACAAAGTCTGTTTTGTTGACGTTGTTAATGGCGCAGCTTCTACCTCTTCCGCTGACAAAGAGACAAACCGAACATTTAGACTTTTCCACCGTTCTGTTGGCAAGACAAAGTGTTACCGTCGTCTTCTTATTTATTTTACTATATTTTATTTGAAAGGACGTTAGTCTTTCGCAGGCCATTTGTTCCATCGCTAAACAATCCATCAACAATCGAATTCATTTTGCTACCAACGAAACAACACAAAGAAAGATGGCACGCACAACAACAATACCCAAGCGCGAGCACAGTGAAACGGACAGAGAGCCGAAAAGCAGGTAATAAGTAGGTTATTGTTGGCTTTCCTCGTGCCAATAGCTAACAATATCTTTTTCGCTGCGCGCCCTCGACATTGTTAGCTCTTGGCACTCGGAAAGCGAGCTGTAACCTATAGGTACTGTACACAAGGGACTTTAAAAAACCTCTAAAGTAAGTTCTGGGTAGTTAACTATAACTTCGTTTGCTCTGAACAAGCCAATGCGCGTCAGTTGCTTTGTGGAATTTTCAAACAACATGGGTGGAGCAGGGATGTAACGTTATTTGCGTTATTTGTATGCTTGCTAACGATCAACTTGTCAATAATTATAATCTGCTGTTTATTAAAGGGACATGCTTGCCGAATGAGGTTCCTATCAATTTTGGAACATGTTACGTACGGGTGGTGTTGGAATCACCATTTGCAACATTAGTATGGTTTTGTCGCTCATGTGTGTATGTCCATACTTCACGAAACCATGTCTCTTCAGTCAAATGTTGTGAACAGTGGCTAACAAACGCTGATTTTCGTTCGCTCCACTCACTCAATCAGCACACCCCACTTTAGTCGGTCCTCCCAAAGTTAGCAATACCATTTAAAAGGTGCCTTCTAGGAGACGTTCTCTCGGACATTGGGGAGTTGGAGCATCCTATGGATATTTACAATTTAGTGTGCTCAGATGTTCGATCTACTTTCGTAGTTAACAGTGACGTCAACGTTTCCGATTTGTGACAACACAATTTTGGCGTTCATGCTACCACGTGACCCTCGTTTCGTCTGCTGTCGATGTTTTCTTATCGCACGTGCAACACTGAGTCACGTGATGAAGGGGAAGGAAGTGGTTGTAGTGTAAGTGCATTAAATCTCGTGAAAGTGACCAATGGCAACGTGTAGGACGATACCAATAACGTCATTTCCATTAACCTTAAAAGCAGCATTCTGAGTCATTCGCGTTCTATTTTTGCGTCAGTGGTGGCAGCGAATGTGCAGGGAGGCTATGTTGAGTATGTTCCTATTTTGTTTTTCTCGTAACTAATGCAGCCAATTATAACATTTTCCGATTTTCAATCCGTTTTCCTACCTAGTAATGTGAAATGCTGGCCTACAAGTTTGGAATTAATTTTCTTGCTGTTTCTGATGAAACATGTGGATAGCGTTGATTGACTGTTTTGCACTCAATAACAATCCATCACATTGCAAATATGTCTTCAGTATTGATGTAACACGCACTACTTACTATCTGACGTTATTTGCATTGAGACGGTTGTTAGGTCAAGTCGATTAACATGAATTTTGGCAGATTTGCTCCATGTATCAAACTTGTATTAAAATTAGTAGTGCTTTCGTGCTAACAAAGCTTTGTGCAAAGTAATGATATATTGTCCAATTAATTTGATTTTTGCTCTAACGTCTAGATTTTTTGACAGGGAAGTGTTTTGCCTCTGTGTTCATGGTTGTTTGTGTTGAAACTTTCTGAAATTAAGGTTGTTTATCAATTTAATGTAAAAATTTTCACACTTGAATTTTTCTTGGGTTTTCTAAAGATTTAATTGTTGCCTTTGGACTGATTAGGTTCCAGTAATTCTTCGTATGATTCCTTAATATTTGGTTTTTGTTTTTCTGGTATAACCGATTGATTATTGGTTTTAATTCGGTATTCACTTCTTTTGTCGAGTTACCTCTCCTGTTGTTGAAGTATCTGTTTTTTTGGGATGTATATTTTTCTGTATGATTTTATAATTTTTGCCCAGACAAGCTGTTTTGTTTTTCATTCCACCAGATGGGGTTACTGTTCGTGATATTTTTCTCCCAAGGCCACCGTAAGAAATGAATACGTGCAAAATTGGTTACGAATGATTTTAAATGGTCAATAAAAGCTTCAGATTTGACGGGAGAATCAATACGGTTGCATCGATGTCAAATTGACCGATCCGATACTGATCCAGGTTTTTTTTTAATGTTTTCGAAACCGATGCAGATATCCAAAATTTAGCCCCTAATTTTTTATCCATGGTGTAGCTTCTTCAAAAGTCCAATAATTATAAAAATTAAAAAAATTGTAAAGTATTAACCAACCGTTAAACACCGCAAACCGCATGTCATAATCTCGAACGGTTCCCGAGTTATCGATATTTCAGCGAAGGTTACCAATACCACAAATATTGGCAACCGATCGTTCCAGTATCGGTTTCGATACAGCCTCACTTTTTAATGTATGTATCCAATGGGTTTTTTGCCTTGCTGCCACCATGCATTCCATCACTGTCACCAACTTAAAACAAATCAGCAAAATACGGTAGAAAATACACGTAAGCAGACTTTCACGGGATTTGAGCACAAAGATACAGTGACCGATTCTAATCGGGAAATAGACCTCCAAATGTTGTCATTACAGCATTTTTTTATTTATATTTTTTCGTATGCGTTATCAGTTTGCTCAGTTCTTGTTCACAGTAGCGACCTCGTACCCCGAGAGGGCAGGGGTAACTATTAATAAAACGGCACAGTACGTTTTAATTGGCATTATTCTGGGGATTTTTTTTTGACTCTTTGTGTTTACCCTTTTCCCCCCCATTGTTTAGCCTTTTTTGGCCTTTTAGGCCTTTTTCAGGTCTTTAGGCGGTTTTTGAGGCACCGATGCCCTTTTTTACGAAAAGGGCAGGAGCCATGCTTCCCCCCCCCCCCCCCCCCTGCTACCCTCCTGTGCACGCCACTACTTGTCCATATCAGGTGCGAAAGAAGACTAATATAAGACTGAAATCGGGTGCAGGGCGTTTTTTTTTGCCTTTTCATCAATTGGGACAAACTAATTGTGCAGCCATTTACAAAAACTTACCTCGAACCGTGGATTTTGTAGCCAAAATTCGAACATAATTTTTAAAAAATAATAAACTCTGAACTTGGACCCGTTAAAACCTTAACGGGTGTATTTCCCGTGAAGTGATCTTAAATTGATTCAACATTTGGATTATCAACCACTTCTCCACCAGGTAGAACGTTTGTTCCCATGAAACCTGGTGCAAAGAATTCGTGAAGTCGTGTTGAAGAAAGTTTCCGAATTTCGGCATCTATAGTGCTGATGCGGCTGTTCGGGATTAGGTTAATTTCACTCGCTTCACTTAAAATTTGTAGAGAATGAAAGATTTGATACGTTGTGCATCACCCCTTGAATATATTCAACGTTCCATAGAATTCTAAATCCGAAATCCTATTAAATGTATAATTTGCAGACTATCAGCATTTCAGGAGTTATTCAAATAACTCCATATGATACAGTAGCTAATTTGCTGCGTCCCCCCCCCCTTTATAATTATAGTAAGTGCCTCGAAATGATGGTTTCGTGTCTCCACAACAGTAATCCTCTTTAACGCCTACTAAATCCTCTCAGTTTCGTGACGACGCCTTATTCCAAAGCTGAACGCCAGCTGAATCATTAGGGATGTGTGTGTGTGGACCGCAAATTAACAGCGCATCCTAAAACCCTACGTTAGCCACTTCCCGGCCAACAACTCGTTCGTGATACCCATTGCCCAGACTCGTAATGGAGCAGGATCATCGACTTGATCTAGACAACGACAAGCTATTAAGACAATATTATGTCGTCTTTCGTTATGATAACATGGATGAACAAAGCATGCTTCTAACTTTGTGGTCATCGTGGTTGAACCATTAGATTAGAAACTTAACCGGATGTCGCATCTTACGTCTTCCAAGATTACGCGGTGCCCTAGGGTAGTTGTGGCTACTAATCTTTGTGCTAGTGCAGCCCCAGATGATTATTGCAGGCCCTGCGATCATCCGAATTTCCGGATCGAATCTTGCACTTGCTTGTTGGACTGTACGTTCGCCATTATGAGCGGAAATTAGTCGGAGAGAAGCTAGGAGATTCTATTATTCGAATAAATCCAAGGTTTCTTTTATATCTCTTTTTCATCCACTTTAGGCGTAAGGCATAAAACATTAATAAAACCGGATTATAGATGACGCCGTTTCTCCACTCCCTTGTAAATCTTATAATCGTTTCCCAGTAGTTCATTTGGGATGGGAGCTTCTGAAATAAAATGCTGTTAAGATAGAAAGGATTAACGGTTATAGATGGCCGAATCAAAATTGGAAGATACTTGCCTAACAATTTGTTAAGTGGCATGGTAAAATAACAAAAGCAGACTGTTCAATTTCTAAGCAGTCACGCATGCGCTGTGGTTCCTGCGCACACGGACGGACATCTTACTGGGTTTATTAAAAGACAAGCTAAAGACCATGCTACACACGGGTGGTGTTGGATGCACCCTTTGCAACATTGATACGATTTTGTCGCTCATCTGTGTGTTCGTGCTTCACCAAACTAAGTTTGTTCAATCACATTTTTGCCCAGGCAGCTAAGCAGAAAAAAAAAGGTAAAGAAAGGGGGTAAACTACGCCCATTTCAAGCATTACACAGATACACAGATACGCAGATAAGCAGATACACAGATATGCGTGTACACAGCAATAATAAACTCATAGAAAAATAGGTAACAAGAACAAGAGCTGCTGGCAGTCTTCCAAACATCCTTTCGACTCAAGTATGTAGTCACGAGCTGATAAGATGTAGGCTACCACCCAGGAGAGCTGTAAGGCGATTGCTTTAGGGGGACGTGGCACATTTTCAAGCTTTCCTTTATTTGATCTCTAATAGAAATGTAGGGTTATAAGAAATCGTTTTCCCTGTTGCTTTTATGAATCTTGCGATCACTGGATTCACCATATCTTTTGTTTGACCACATCAAGCCTTCGCAACATTCCACGGGTTTGACTGAGTGTCATAAAACCGTGCCACAAAGGAACGGAGTGCCAACATTCAATACAATGTTAACAAACACCTTTACGTACGTGTCTTCGTCACCTTCATATCTCCCGAGAAGGTACGGGGTGGGTGGGGAGGGGGGCGGGGGGAAGGACTCCGTCAAAAAAGTGTATATACAACGACTCGTTGGGCCGCAATTTCAAAACAAACAAGACCGTATTAGGTCAGGTTTAAACGCGAATCTTGCACGCGACGCGCTCATTCAACAACCAACCTTCAACGACACAGTAAACCTCACAAGTATACCATTTTTTCTGACGTGGCACTCCTTCCCCCCCCCCCCCTCGCCACTCCCCCGGGAGCTGTGAGAGTGACAAACTCGCGGGAAGGTGCTTTCTTCCATTATAGCGAATGTTGACGTTCGTATGTGGACGGTTTTATTACATTCAGACAGGCGCATGGGACGTGGTCAGACTAGAGAGATGGACTAAAGTTCTTTTAAATTCAATATTTCACAAAAACAAGGGGAGGAAGACATTTCTTGTAACCATATATCAAACGCCCGCGTATGCATTGAATTCCTCACTCCAGTTAAACTAACACAATATCTCCGTTCCTATTCAATATTTTTCGACGAAACTTGGCCAGATTACGTATGAAAGGTAATTCAGGGGCGTCATCTATGGTGGGTAATGAGACAAATGCCTCATTGAAATTTCAGGGGGGGGGGGGGGAGTATCTAGAATCGCATATGAATTTTTTAGTTTTTTTGTCCTGAACGATTTAGCTTAGATAACAGATGGTGTGTAGAACAGTAGAATACACTGTAAGTGCAACTCTTTACGATACGTCACTGCCCTATCCAGTTTCTGGAGTGTACTTTTCTCATATTCGCAAGGAATTTACTTACCATTACGGCACGTTTATGATTATTTTATGATCGCTCTTCTAATAAAATAATCTTTCAATGACAATATTTTTTGTATAAAGGGGAACCCTTTGGCTTGGTGGGCCCGGGGCAATTGCCGCTTTTTCCCGTATAAACCTGGTCATGGTCGAATAACGTAGCACAGGCTGGCCACAGACTATAGGAAAATGTAATTATTCAATTATACTGTAATAATGATAGGGTACGTACGGAGAACAAAGATGATTTAAATTTAAAAGTTGGCAGAGTATATGAGTCTGAGCAATAAGATTATTTGCATGCGTTACACGAAAAAAGGGGGAAAAAATAATGTTAAAACTTGGGCTACCACCGCTGGGCACATGCAAAACATTAATACGGGAGGGGGGGAGCATTGTATATCCATTTTTAGTCGTAAATATTAGCGTCTGAAAATTTTCATATGTATGTGTGGCGTTTTGTATACTTGGTGTGGATGAACATTTTTTTTAGGGTGAATAATTTTTAATTTTCGGGGATGCCTTATTATGTTAGGGGGGGGGATAGACGCCCCTGGAAGGTATATTCACACCGAAAATTATGCAATTCAGTGCAACAGTAACTGTAGGGTAAATTTGAAAACTTTTCATTTCTTCTTGTTCTTGTTCTGCCACCGTTTCAGAAAAAACTACTGCACCTACCTAAAATCTGAGACAAGATCTAAGCCGGAAATGTCCTTGGCCTTCATCCTCAAAGAGACCAATTTTTCAATTGGTTGAGCCAATCCGGAATTAGCGGACCCTGAACGATCTGTTTTATTGTTTTACGTTGTTTTAACCATTGTAATTTGGAAACAGTGCCAATCAGCAAACGCCAGGGCCATTCTTCGTGCACGTGTTATGTCTTTGCAAAACAGTTGATTGTTGATGGAAAAATGAAAGAATCCGTTTTTCAGCTAAACGCATGCTGCAGTTTTAAACCAAACTAAGCTACATTGTTGAAATCGAGGCAGACAGGCTTCGAAATTCGTAGCTGGAAACGATGCAATGGCGTATTTGTTTCGTAGATGCATGCTTTCAAAGCTGAGCTCAACTGTTTCGAAGTGGGCAGCAACAATCACTGCATGCGCGCGCATTCACACCTCTGTAAATGAAAAAAAAAATTACTGCCAATAACTATTCACCCGCTTTAAGTTAGGGCAGCAAACATCACATCAATTCACTCGTCGAGGACATGCACCATTGTCGCGCGTCACCATAACCATACAAATGGCACACGGATTACAAACAAAGACGTCACGCGTGCCGTAAAAAAAAAAAGGGTTATATGATCAAAGTTTTACTTTACTTGTTAAAAAGTATACGGATAAAAATTGATGATTTTTAATGGAAATGAGCAAATGCAAAAGGGGCACCTTGCCATGTGGGCATGGGCTAGAGTTCTCCTCCCCCCCCCTTACTTCCCCTGTGTGCACGTCCCTGGGCAAATGTATAATTGAGAAAATTGCATCTGTTAAGTGCTGTTGTGATTAACGATTATTTTTTGGGTTCGCAAAGCAAAACAGAACGTAATCAGATGGATTTTCTCAATTGTACATTTGATTATTTCAATTAAAAATCATCAAATATTATCCGTGTACATTTTAGCCAGTGAAACTTTAATCATATAACCCTTTTTTACGGCGCACTTGATGTTTTTGTTTGTAATAGTCTATTTCACTGCTTGCGGGCGGTGTTTTAAAGGCAATTACATCCATTTTGACATGCATGTTTGTCTTTTGGATCACTTACACAATAACTAAACACAAGAATTGCGGTAAGAATACGTTACTTACGTCCGATACAACAATTTAATTACTGCATCACCAAAACACGACACGGAGATCGCCATTGTTTTGCTGGAACGCTCAGAAATTAATGCCGACAGGTGTCACTTTTCGATTTCGACACGCAGCCGATTGAGATAGCTGTATTGACTGTGAGGAGCTCAAGTTTCTGACGACCTTAGCTGGCCGGCAGTGTAGTGACCAGCTAAGGCCGTCAGACGCTTGAGCTCCTCACAGTCAATACAGCTATCTCACTCGGCTGCGAGTCGAAGTCGAAGAGATCCGTCTGTCGGCATTAATTTCTGCGCGTTCCAGCAAAACAATGGCGACCTCCGTATCGTGTTTTGGTGATGCAGTAATTAAATTGTTATATCGGACGTAAGTAACGTATTCTTACAGCATTTTTTGTGGTTAGTTATTGTGTAAGTGATCCAAAAGTCAAACATGCATGTCAAAATGGTGGTAATTGCCCTTTAAAGTAATTTTCAATCATTTGATTTCTTCGCAGAAGATTCCCCGAATGGTAACACTGCTCGTGTCCACCTTAAATCCAAAATGGCTGCAACTACCAATTGCCCCCTTCTATTCCCTTAAGTCCTTTTATTTTCTTGCCAAACCGATTTCTTCCTGCTCCTACGAATTTGTTGCTAAGCTCTCGTGATACTTGTAATTGAGTTTAAGGGCTTTTTGGCTGTGCCGAGAGTCCAAACGTGTTGCACCTTTATTTCCCATTTTATTGGCAACTCTGTTTTTGTACGCTGTCCCGCTGGAAGGCGATGCTCTTTTGGTTGCTATGGTTACCCCATCCATGGTTTTCTTGGCCTCCTCTCCGCTTGGCTGCCTCTAAGCGGGGCAAACTCAATGTCAATTATAAACTGTTTTTGCCCGAAAGCGGTACGAAATAATAGAGCACTTTTAACAAAGGGAGACGGGACCCATTTCCGGCAACGCCATCTTGGTTTAGGGTGACTATTGAGCCTCGGAATTTAATCGCGTTTGCCACAACTCATTTTCTGTTGGTCGTGATTTTTTTTTTGCACGGTAAAGGGGGGAAGGGAAGGGGGAGATGGATGGAGGATGGGGAGAGGTTGATTTCCAGCCGTACAAGTTGTTGGCTAAAACGGACAAATCAAGTTAGAACATTGGATCCGAGTCAATTAAAAATCGGAAAAATTGGTAGCGGAATTCAATCGACACTGTTCTAGCAGATGGGTTTTTTCTTGTCCGTTTTTTCTTTTGCGGAAAACGTACGTTAAAAATTATACGCTGTTTAGGTTTTTCACCTACTAAAATTGTGTGATAAATATCCCTTTTCTGAAAATAGTCCGAGCTTGCGTTTAAACTAAACGAACTTACACCGAGGAAGGAATTTTGTTTCTCGAGCCAATACCAACTGGAGTAGAAACTGCGTGTTTAAATCAACTGGCGTGCAGCCAAGAGCTCAAACCTGCTGCTTCTCTCCCAGGCGGCCTTGTGCAAACGGTGGCGTACAAAGCGAGAGTTGCAACCTGGATTTTCCCACGTCCAGCGGATGCGTATGGAATTTATTCCGAGCAAGAGATGTCTACACATTTTACTCTGAGTCCATCGTGTCTGTAAAGACATCTCGGCATAGTGATCTTGACATTGGGACCCAAATTGTGTGAGATTAGAAATGTCTACTCTCAAAAACGGATTGTGCCCTTTCACCAAAAGTTTGCCCTTGCCCTCTTAGCGATTTGGGGGGGGGGGGGCCGGAAGGGGTGTCGGCATCGGCGTCAACAGATAACAAAAACTCAG
>JAHWFP010182716.1:0-14042 GCA_023313725.1 Lithobius niger
TCTTAACCGTTATTGCCCCTTTCTGCCCCTTTTTGCACCAATTTCTTAACCGTTATTGCCCCTTTTGTGACGTTCTTTGGCCCTTTTACTCCACCACTCCAGCAAATGTCGGCCATATATGAAAAATTGCTAAGATTCGGTAAGTCGTTATTAGGTAAACCGTATTTTATTATCTTTCTCTTTAAATATTACCCTTAATATATCAAGTGATATGAGCTCATCTGACGTTCTGTCCTGTAATTCTGTCCTTTAACCTTTTACGTATCTCGCTCCATCATATGTAGAAGCCTAAAATAACAAAGGAGTATAGGGTTTATTTGTTTTGTCTAGACTCAAGGTAAAGTCATGTTATAGGCTTAGTCAAGATATTATTAATTTCTTGTTAAATTTCTACACAGTCCGTATTTTTCCACTCTGAAACACAAAAAAGAATTTCCAATTTCGATGAAACGATGAAAACCGTCAGGCTCTGCATGTTGTTTCCAGATGAAATAAAGTTGTTCCATTGGAAGAGAACGCAACGTGGGCGAAAAAATCGGTGCTTTTTGAATTAATAATTTAAAGCACTTGCGAAGAAAAGACTGTTTACCTTTGAGTGCTCTCCCTCTCTTTATGAATCTTTTCAGATGCCCAGTACAAAAGGAAACGCCATGAATGAAGTTAAAGTTTAAAGCTAAGAAGACAGTTGAAATAAACAATAAGTTCTTATCAAGCAGAAGAATGAGGAAATGACAGCAATGGTATAATATCAAATACATAGCCAGAAGTATAAAACATATTAGACTACGCTGTCCATTGTCAAGTTATGTATAAGACTTCTATCTACAAGAAGCTGATGAACGAGGATGAACTGAGGTGCAATCGTATCAGGTCAGGGTGACGTCATTTGGTCAAGCGCGAATCGAACAAGCTTGCAAGATGGCGGCTGCTACTAAATCGTCGATGCAGCTGCGGGAAAAAGCAAAGTAAACTTGATTTCACACTTTAGTGTCCTCAAAACGTCTTCTAAATCTTACTTAAATTGTATTTATGCTAGAAGTACTGCGTAGTAATTATGTGTAGCCATTTGAAAGTAAGTTTTTGCTCAATTCGTCTGTCTCTCATAAGATATTTTGGAGATTGAAACTAAACTTCATATAAATGATGATGATGGTGGTAGTGGATAACAGGGGTCGGTCTCTACCACAGACCAAGACGATCCAACCTATTTCCTCCCCCCCCCCCTCCTCTTCCACCACTCAACCACAACTTTTTTCCTTCCTTCATCCCTTTTCTACTTTCTCGCCACCCTAAAGGCTGGAACAGACGAGCGAGTCTACGAGGCCACGGTTTCAACCTTTCCGAATTCCTACGAGTGGGGCATGAGAAGGATGGCAGATTCAGGCGAGCTAAGTACGAGCTGACTGCGAGATGACTATATGAGGGCTGTGGCGCGTGCTCCATAGGTGAGGAATTTTTGTCGTGGAATACACGTCATCTAATTCTCCTTTGCTATTGGTTGTTGGACCAGAACAATAGCCCTAATCCTCTTACTTGCTGCGTATTTTTTTGACCAGGCTTGAAAATTCAGCAAATTCACTGCGAGTTGTGAGAGGAGAGTGACAGACGGGCCAAGTTGGGGTTGACGGGGATTAATTGCTGCCCTGTGCAAGTTGACTCGCTCGTCTGTCCCAGCCTTAAAGCTCAGGACAGACCCAGTACAGTAGTTCACGCCCGCATTGCTGCAGGGCAGTCGTTAGTCCCCCCCCCCCCCACCCCTACAACCCAGACCCCAACATTCAACCAACACGAGCTCCAACAATTCACCTCCCTTCCTACACACTCCACAGGTTCCATCTTCATCATCTCCTCCGCCTCCTGTTCTCCACACGAATTCCCTCGCCTACAAATCCCCTGCTCTGGTCTTAGGCAGAAGCCGGCCGGCTCCCCCAGTCCCATCCATACATCCTTTTCCATCCAACTTTCATTATCTCTTCCCTGTATCTCTCATACATACCTGTCTTTCCTTACATACTCTTCCTCCAAAGCCCTGTCTCGAAGGTCAGCACTTACAAACTTCAGAGCAACCGCCTCGTATGGTCAACCCATCCTGACCCATGTCTCCCGGCGACGTAGTCATACACCCTCCAGACAACCATTTGCCTCGGGAGCTTCCTAACCGTCTTGTCGAATGCCAGCTTAGCAACCGCCTCCCTAGCCTCAAATCCAGATTTCTCCCGATTTTCCTCCTCACCACGTACTTCGCTGTAAATCGGTTGGCTCCTAAGGCCCATCTACCCAATTCCTCCTTGAATCCCTCAAGCTGTCTGCAACCTCCCCTCCTTCCACTTGGACCCCTCCCTTCAAGAAAAGTGACTTCCGGAACCTCAACTTCCTTCCACAAGCTCCGAGCCAACTCGTACCTGTTGTATCCCCACAGAGCCACCTTTTTAATCATCCTCTTCACCCTCCCCGCTTTCCAATCTCTTGTTTTTCCCACTTTTCCAAGTGATTCCCCCGAACACACAATGTAAATCCAATGCCGTAGTTTGTACCTTTTCCACCAGAAGCGCTGGTCGAGAATTTAAATGGCGATGTACTGCGAATTCCGTGTTCCTGTGTTCTGAAAAGGTTGAACATTTTAGCACCACCCAGACCCATGTAGCCCTATAGTATATCTAGTTTGACGCCAATCTTATAAACGATTTGAAAGAAATTACCTGGACATGCTGCGTATCTGTGTGGAAGAGACATGGCCTTCGAAAGTAGTGATAGAGACACGGCTTTCGAAAGTAGCGACATCAATCAACCAGGGAAAGGCCGCCAAGGTTAAACTTATTAGCCAAGTTAATCGCACAGAATAATACTTCGGACGTTAAATGAACTTGAAGGTTGCTACCGCGAGTAGTAATCTTCTAGTTTTCATTTAACTATTCGTCGGTGCGATTAACTTGGCTAATAGGATTAACCTTGGCGGCCTTTCCCTGGTTGAATGATATCACAACTTTCAAAGGCCGACCCTTGTTGGAAACTTAGAAGCTTCTCTTATACCAGTTTTGGTTTTGGGCGGATTACCTTTGCATAAATAATCCCAGCGAAGAACAATGGCAGGTCCGCCATCTTTAGTCGGTGGCTTCGGCGCAAAAGCCGATGGGTGCGACTCTTCAGGCTAAGGTAACGGAATATTCATCACACGTTTAAGAACTGCTTTGATGAGGTGGGGCATCAGCGATGAGTTGTTCGGTGAATTTATGAACTAAGTTTGACCGTAGTGTAGCTAGCTACAGTAAAGCTTTGCAAATAAGTTTCAAAACACCGTCTTCTTAATTTTCCTCCTGACTCCTGAGGTGATGGACACGGCCATGACATTTGTAGATTGGAGGACATTCGATGTCATCCACTCAACCTGTCATCTTGCCGATGCTTAACCTCCAACAACCGGGCGAGTCAAAATTGACGCACATGTTAAGTGAATTCTTTTCAGCTATACGAGGATTGAAAATTGTGGGATTTATCAATTTGTGCGGCTAGACGCTAGTTAGTATGTTAATGTTTCTTAATTTAATTCATGAACTTGTTGCTGGAAGCGAGGCCTCGAGCAGCCAATTAGCCAAGGAACGCCATCCTCGGTTGGCGTTTGCGCTTGACCTCCAAAATTGCCGTCTTGTTTTTAACCACCGATCAATAGGAGACCAATTAGGGCGTGGTACAAGAACTTGCCGTCGTTGGTGCCTGGAATGCTTTTAACAGGCGAAAGGCAGAAGAGAAGAAATGCATTTCCAGTTTAGCCAACAATTTAAGAATTTCCGTCTAAGTTCACGTCTATCCAGTGTTATTTTTCATTTTAAAAAAGAACCGTGGATAGAAGTGAACTTAAACGGAAAAAAAGGCTTGAAATCTGAGCTCTTGAAGGAGCTATGATAGTGTTTTATTTTTTTTTTAGGATGTTGGTGTTAATCCTACACATAATTGGTTGAGAAATTTTGAGTTGGTTTTGAAAACAACAACTTTTTTCAACTTAAAATTATTAAAATTGCGCACCTTATGTTTTTATAATAAGTGTTCTTAAAAAGAAATTAGCTGTGAAAATTAGCTCCATTGGCTTCCTCGTTCACGGTACTTAAATACTATCGTTTCCAGTATACAATACTGGAAAAATAAGTCTATTGAGGTTTTTTTTTTTTTTTGGGGGGGGGGGGGGGCTTTTCAACCGCATAGTCCGGTTTCGTATAAGCAAACTTTAATATCGTACAGTCTCATTGCGGCAAATTTCGTCAAGTTGTTGGTGTTTCCCGAATTGCTGAAATTCCTTCCGAAGAAAATGGAAAAAAATATTAACTGTCACCTAAACATTTTGTCGCTAAGGGATAACCTTTTTTACAATCATAGGCAAAAAAAATATAGTTAAGTAGAAGAAAACAAAGGAAAAAAATACGTCCGTGTACTTGTCTTTACAAATAGGTAAAATAAGCATTGATTATCGGAAATCATCATAGAGAGAATAGTGACGGAAAACATTAAACAAAAATTGAATTTATTTGTGATACAAAAGTGAAAGAAAATTTTGTAATTTCTATGCAAACAAATGTCGGACTTGCTTAAATTTCATAACAAATAACCCAGGAAACATAAATGAGGAAAGAAGTACGTTCGCCATTAAAATAGAAATTTAATATCTAAGCATCACGATTTGTGTTAAATATTAAAACGATGGACTGCTTTAATTTACGCGATCCGTGCTGCTAGTTTTTTGTTTCGAGACTTAACGAGACTTGTCCAGACTGTACCACTTAAATTTCCATATCGTTAAAAGCGAATTTGGTAGTGTCGAGTTGGCACAATAGTGTAGTGCGTTGGATGAGTAATATAAGGAACAGTATTCACTTCCCAGACCTGTCAGGCGACCAAGGTCTCCATGAGTCGAACGAAGTTTCAGCATTTTTTTTCGCATTGGTATTTTTCATCAGGTGATGGTCGAAAACGGTCCGACTGCCGTAACTGTAAAAGACACAAGTGTCTAAATGGTCGCCATGCTCCTATGTATTTTTAGCTAAGTTGGACACACGTTAATATTTTTGAACGTTGAATCTTGGCGGACGACACACTAGCGTGTATCTTAAATTACTGTTGCAGGAAATAAAAACAATTCTTACACGTTGTGGAATTTTAATTTAATTCTGCTATTTTGTGTGCCAACGAAACAATGGTGAACCAAGGAATTTCGTTGGCGGGGCGAGGTGGGGGAGGGGGATGCAAAAAGATAAAATTTAGAATGTTGTTCTCTGAGAATTCATATTCATAGGGTCTAAGGGAGAGGAGGGAAGGAGGTTGCTTTAAGTCTTTTGGGACCTTGCAAAACAACAACTCAGTTCAGCAGTTTGTAGTTTGAAACGTTTTAAAAAAAACAGTTTTCGATTTTCTGGTTGCAGTAAATGTCTTATCTGTCTACTTTTGCCAGCTTTTACTCTTACTTCCGGTATGGGGGGGGAGGAGTGACGAAATGCCCCCCCCCCCCCAATGCTCCGGTGCGCCACTGTAAGGAACGCATCGTCATTACTCTGAGCTGAAAAGTACGTGTGATAGACAACCGCAGTCATCCCAGGATTGACGCTTTGCCGAACACTAATAAGTAAAAATATTCAAAAATGTATTCAGTTATTTATAGACGAGACTGAACGTTTACTATCTGGTAAGTTTGATTTATTCTGCAAGCGGTGTAACCATAAATGTGTGTTATTATCACGTTTGCATAAACGTACAAAGGTGTCATCACGCTAAATGTGCATCACGTGATAGTGTGTATGTGCATGAATGCAGGTTGATTAATGCTTACATTGATGCCGAACTGCCGGTCGTAAATCGTTTGCTTGAACTACCTGTCCTCACGTAATTGATGCATCTCTGATGTCGAATCATAAAGGCTATACATTTTAAATGCATTATAAAGTTATTATCGAGCATTTAGCCCGATTACTCTGTAAAGCTATTGCTTAACAATCATGCTGGTTGCGTGAACGCATGGGTGAACTACAATTATGAATCCAACTTGTGAATTGTGTGATAAACGGGAGAAATAAAGTATTTAATAAAATGATTATTCTTCGCTCTTTATTACTGCTTTTAACTATCACATCGTTTACATGTGATAGTACTAGCAGGGCTTTAATACACTACCGGCCGGATCTTGGATAAAAAATAGCATATACGCGACTGGGTTGGACAATATGGCCGCCAAAAATGCCACTGATGCGATTGATTTGTTATGTTGCCGCATTCTGTCAACCGTGGAGGACACTTTCTGTACAAAATTGCTAACGTTCCTTCCCTTGCAACATTTTCTGTATACACGAACATGTCGCTTTTTTCCCCCCAAGCGCAGTGAAATAGCTCAACTGTGGCTGAGTGATAACTTTAAAAACTATTTAAAAATACTTTAATATATAATACAAATTTGTCACGCAAATCTACGTAAAATTTAAATTATACTTTGAAATCCGCCACTAGCTGCCAACAGATGTCGCGACTCTCCGTGCAAAAATTCACTTATGCGATTTGCCAATTCCCGAACAGACCTTCAAGAAATGGGCCAGTCGTGGCGTCCATTTTGTCTACCCCCTCTAATTCGTTGTAGGTCGGGCCGGATATCTTACTGACCTTGGTACTAGATAGTGTATTTTAATAACTGTTGAAATCCGGTGCGAGGTACAAGACGTGACTCGGTTAAGGAATAGCCTAGTATTCATGCCTGTTTAAGTTGAACCTGCACTTCTGCCCGTTATGCCTTTGTGGTGTAGTGAACGCGTTCTACCTTCCTCTCACCCAGCATGTAGTAAACCAAATATATGCGAGTCTGAGTTTTTGTGTGCCTGAAATACGAATGGCATCGAGGCAAATTACGTAGGGCCCGAAAGTGTGTGTGCCACCGGTCTTTGGCCACTCCCATCTCAATGCGCTTGCAAGTATTTATGTGGGTAAACACGAATCGCATCCGATTTCCAAGCCACGTATTCCAAGCCACGAATTCCAAGCCACGTAACGAAATCACTTTCATTCTGTGGTGACCGAACGGAGAAAGCGCTAAACGGGAGTTTACAACGGAAGCGACAACGACTTTTTTAAGCGGTCGTGTAAACTTATAGTGACTGAGACGCGATGAAACTGTGAACAGATACACCAAAACAAACCATTCCATCCTAATACAAGCATGAGACAACACAACAATGAATGAACTTACAAACAAAAAGGTCAAGTGTTCCGTAAAAAAAAGGTTATATGATTGAAGTTTCAATGCACACGGTTAAAAATGCATGATTTTAAATTGAAATAAACAAGTGTACAATTCAGAAAATTGCATCTGTTTAAGTGATGTTGTGGTTAACAATTAAATTATTTAAGTCAAAACACAATCCAAAAGGCAACGTAAATAGGTTGGCATCTGTATTTAATTAACTTTTTGTTAAAGCACAACAACACTAAAACAGATGCAATTTTCTCAATTGTACATTTGCTTATTTCCATTAAAAAGCGTCCATTTTTATCCGTGTCTATTTTAACAAGTAAAGTGAAACTTCAATCATACAACCCTTTTTTTACGGAACACTTGACGTTTTTGTTTGTAACCGTGTGCCTTTTTTATGGCAATTGAATTGATTTGATATTTCTTGCCTAACTTGTGGCGAGTGAATAATTGTTGGCAGTATTTTTTTTTTCATTTGTAAAGATGTGGACGTGCGCGCATGCAGTGATTGTTGCGCTATTTAGGTGTTTATAATGTATCTGCGATTTGTGTCTGACTGGAATGAGTTCTTCTGTGTGTGTGTGTGTGTGTGTGTGTGCGTGTGTGTGTGTGTGTGTGTAGGGGGGGTGGTTATTGGCTATTATTAATTCACGGCCCGGGCCGCCTTTCTTTTCGCTTTTGTGTTGTTCCTTGTTCCTCTTGTCAACCTCTCCCATTCATAGTTCCCCTTAATCCTGTTGTGAAGGAGAGTAAATTAATGCAGCCCACTAAATCCATCTGAAGCCATGAATTCATGAATCTACAAAGCTCGGACTTCTTTGTAGTCTGTAAATTAGAAATCT
The DNA here is from genome assembly GCA_023313725.1 of Lithobius niger. Classification (NCBI taxonomy): domain Eukaryota; kingdom Metazoa; phylum Arthropoda; class Chilopoda; order Lithobiomorpha; family Lithobiidae; genus Lithobius; species Lithobius niger. The sequence continues at coordinate 8,059 of JAHWFP010182716.1, forward strand.
GCTTACCGCGGCTTCATGCGCTGCTGGACATGTTTTATAGCTCCAGGCACATTTGTCTTATCGTTAGATTGGGGAGGGAAGGGGGGGGGGGGGGGTGGAAAGACATTTTAAATCAAAAGACAAAATTTGTGTTGTTACATATCGCTGCACAACCAGTTAAAAGTTGAAGTTTATACCTGAAGACAATAGCTACTTAACGACTCAATGGACAAACTTACAAAATTATAATTAAACTTATAGAGATTCACACATCATTACAAATGTGTATATGTAAATGTGTATGAATATAAATCTATTACAGCGAAATACTTCATGGTAAAACGTCATATCACTTATTGCTGAAGGCTGGATTTACGTTACGTTTTTCTAAAGCAATCTTGCAGCTGGACGCTTTAAATCTATAAAATTTTACCACGACTTCAGCTTTGACTCTGCCGAATCAGAACGAAACGGGCAATAATGCGAATTCCGAAGTAAAAGGGAAAGTTGTTTCGTCAAGATGAATTCTTTATGTTATTGCCACGTATTGCGTCAACTGCATGTAGGCATGTAACCAAACGATAACTACCTTTTAGCTGCTGGATGGTATTAAGTAAACGTCGGGTGAACGCAGCGTTACACTTGACGCACCCATAATACCACATGATAATTTCGCGACACTGATTCATTGATTCGTACTGCTGCCTATTTTACATAGCCTCTTTTGAACAAATACACTAGACCCCTTCTGTTCCATTCTATTACCACCTTAGCAAGTATAGAACAAGTAGTTAAAGCTTTTGATCTTTAAATACTAAGGCAAAATATGTATAATTTTAGGCTCACGTGGTCTGACGTTTAAATGGGTGGGCTTCTTCTTTCGTATTACGGTACTGCCGCAGACAGTGATTGTGGCGAAAGAAGATTATCTATATTTAGTAAATTAGTGCGTGTTAGTACTTAATCGTACTCACGTTGAACGTAAGCACTTTAAAAGACAAATTATGTGATGCAATTGCAAAATGCATGTATAGTGACCATAAATTGAAAACACTATATGTGCACAAGAAATTATGTGAAACTACTCTAGTGAACATATATAATTAAAAGCAATACGAACACGTGAGAAATGATGTGAAACTACAAGCTGCTCTAGTGAACATAAACTGAAAACACTACGAACACATGAGAGATTATGTGAAACCATAAGCTGCTCTAGTGAACATAAATTGAAAGCAATACGAACAATTAGTGGTAAATTATGTGAAATCATAGCTACTCTAGTGAACATAAACTGAAAACAATATGAAGATATGAGAAATTATGTGAAACGATATGCTACTCTACTATACCGCACGCCATAGCTGTTTGTTGTGACGTACATATCACGTGACTGGGCTAGTCCAATCAGACGGCCAAACAGCAGTTGTTCTCGTTCGTCATTGGCTAACTCATGGTAACGTCACGGCAAACAGCCATTGCGCATGGTTTAAACATAAATTGAAAAACACTACAACGACATGAGAATTTATGTGAAACCAAAAGCTGCTCTAGTAAACAAATTGAATAGAATAAGAACATGTTCGAAATTATGAGCCGACAAGCTGCTATAGTGAACATAAACTGAAAACACTCGAACACATGAGAAGTCATCTGCAACCACAAGCTGCTGACAACGTAAATTGAAAACAGAAATCAAGTGAATCCGTAGGCTGCTCTGGTGAACATAAATTGAAAACGATACGAAGGCGTCACAAATTATGTAAAACCACAAGCTGCTGTAGAAAACATTAAACTAAAAACACTATGAACACATGCGAAATTACGTGAAACCGCAAGCTGTTCTAGTGAACGTAAATTGAAAAAAACTGCGAACCGTGAAAAATTATTTGAACCCACAAGCTTCTCTGGTAAACCTAAATTGAAAACACGTAAACAAATCATGTGAATCCACAGGGTGTTCTGGTGAACATAAACTGAAAATGATACATAGACGTAAGAAATCATGTGAAACCACAAGCTGCTATAGTGAACAAAAACTGAAAACACTACGAACACATGAGAAATTGGGTGAAACTGCAAGCTGGTCCAAAGACCGTTGAAAAAACTACAAACACATGAAATAAAAAAGTCTTGATATTTTGCTGAATTGCGCCAACTTTTTCTAGAGGAAGATAAAGTATTGTTGCAAGTACAACAGTCAACACGTGTATGTACTAAATGTAAAACATAAGTCATATTCTCAGAAGGCGATATTAGGCCTATCCTCTATGGAGGACGTCCTTAACACAAATGGCGCGCCACTGACGTACAACTACTTGCGCTTCTGGTGTGTAGCCGTTTCGCCGAATTCCGTATTCTGGGTATTCCCGTTTCGTCGAATCTGTTTTCCGGAATAATTTTTTTCCAAATTACGTGCCTCGCTCGTGCTACCGGGCTCGCTGCGGCTAAACATATAACATCAGAAACCGCAACTAATCACAAATTCCTTGCCGTTACTAGAAATGCATTTTTAACATCTCCAATGTTGTATTTTTAAAGAATATTTTAATAAGGGGAAACGGGATTCGGCAAAACGGGAATTCCCTTTTCTGTTGAGTTTTAACCAGGTTTTAATTTTCGGCGAAATGGGTATCCACCAGCTGGCCAACCCTTGTCGACAGACAATCCTGGTTCCTCTCCTTCCCGATCAATAGCACAGACGAGAAGACTGGCAATTGGAAATGCTAATAACAAACACACGCCTGCGATTTCCGGGAATATGTTTAAACATTTATAACATGCGCGGTTCATTTCAAGGAATCAGTTTCTGGTTATGTTTTCAAAGGTTGCTGAACACTTCCCTAAATGCTGCGAATAGGAGTACTAGGGGGAAACAACCCTATTTCACTATATGGAGGTTTTCAATAATGCTCTCAGAATTGATTGTTAAACGTCGTTAAACAGAGGGGTATTTTATTGTATGTTACCTATTATGTGCGGGAAAGGTCCTTCTCTGCTAAAAGTGTCTCCATATTAGACTTGCTTGGTGTTTCGCCGCACACAGTTACGTTCAACTAAAAAAATCTAGGGGCAGTGGCGTCCTTTCGTACACGCTCAAGCAAATTTGCCTGATTCGTTATCGTGTGTTTGTTTGTAAATTTTATCTCTTGTTTTATTGGTATTTTATCTCTGGTTTTATTAATATTTTAGCTCTGGTTTTATTGGCATTTTAGCTCTTGTTTTATTAGTATTTTTATCTCTTGTTTTATGGGTATTTTGCCTCTTGTTTTATGAGTATTTTATCTCTTGTTTTGTATCTCTTGTTTTATTAGTACTTTAACTCTTGTTTTTTAGTATTTTATCTGTTTTATTGTTACTTTATCTCTTATTTTATTAGTATTCGCTAATAACTAAGTTAATTCAGGGGTGGATAATCCTGATGGGTTTTACACCTTAAATAAAATCCTTTCGAGAAATGTCAGACCGGTGAAAACAATGGTTTACCAATGCTACTTTCATTGTTGCAGATATACTACTCTTGACAAAACTACAAAGGGTTTCAAAGGGTTTAACGAGCGTTAACCACTCATGGTCATCTGCCCGAAGCCCACGGGCAATCCTAAACAATGCTTTTACTGAAAATGCAATGCAACAACATCCTTGTTGCCTGAAGGAGATAGTCGCATACATTTGTTTCTTTCGCGCTGATAGATTCCATCATAAACGATCATGATGCATTTTATTATACTTTATAAGAAAGCTGGCAAATAATACTACGCAGCTCCCATTACCGATTACGATTTGTGGGATGATGCATTTCGAATTACATCAAATCAGTAGATCAAAAGTGTAACGAGCATTACATGTAATGCAAGACGCATCACGAAGCCAACACTTCGCGGTGCACCTTGCCATTACTTGGAGCTGCTGCACGCCCGTCAAATTGCCGCCTTACACGGGAATTGGCCGATGTCTTTGCTTGGACTGATGTCTAATATGTGATACTCACAGCTAAGTCCCCTAGCTAAGCAGTAAGGAATAAATTGGAACTGAGTACTTATTACCCGAAACTACAAAAGCACTTATCTGAAACTACCTGAGCACTTACAAAAGGATTGCCTTAATATTATTCAACACTCTTTGTTTCAAATGGAACACTTTCTAAGCTGCTGAATGCCTCCACTAGCAAAAGAACAAGAGTGTTTAATGAACAAACAAAGAACAAAAACACCCATTTTCTTTACAAAACGAAACTGAAGTATGTTGTCGTGTGTGAAACGTTTGTAGCTGTATCTTTTTTTTTGTGTGTGGTTGAAGGATGGATGTTCCTAATTAGTTGGCAAATAGTTCTTTCAGTAAGGTTTCTTTTTTATTATTTTTTTTCCTTATCGCTAACAAACACCTCACAGGCGTAAAGACAATAATCTTTTTTAACTTTCCAGGCTTAAAAAAAATCTATTTGCTTTTGTCGCGAAGAAGAAAAGATAAAACAGGTGTAATGAGAACCCTTCAATTGTTTTTTTTTTGAAGGTCCTGAGACGATGCCAAGCTGACAATTTTTTTTTTACCCTTCGGCATTAGTGCTATCACATCCTCAGCTAATATCAGCCTAAGTCTTGAAGTCGAGCTCTGCTTCCGTTGGCGAATATCGTATTTTATGGTAAGTTTTTGGCTTGTATAGGCGCACTTGCGTGGAATACTTGATGGGCATAAGGCCTATCTTTGTAATGACGCTCAAGAGTCATTCAACTCACGAATTTAGCATCACGTTCAGTCATAACCATTAGATCTGGTCAATGATGGGAGTAATTCCACTGTAATTGAGCGGATTTGAGCCACTTACCTGCATATCGAGTGACTGGTAGGCTAAATAAAGTCAATTCAATTTTAAGTTATTTTCCACTGAAAAGTAACTCAATGCAGACCAATTCCAATTCATCAGTCTAATTTAATTCCAACCAATTCATTGCCATCAAACAATACTAATTTATTCACCAATCTATTTGTTACTCATTTACTGTTTTAATTCCAGTCAGTTACTTTTTATTTTTAATTCTGACTGATCAATTCCAATTCTTTGTCTGTCGGCTGTTCCAATCCCCATTCAGTCTAATACACTGGCTATTGCTTGAACAATTAATATTAATTTTGACTGAATGGACAAATACTGTGGACAACATGAGAAAGTTAGAGATCAGTAAAGCAAGGAAGGACCTTTAATCCTACAGGTGAAGACTGGTCAAAATGAATCATAAGCAGTTCAATAATTAGATAACAGATTAATCGAAGCCAGTTCGAAGCCATACGGGTGAATCAGAATTGCACGTGAATGACTTAAGTAGAAACTGAAAAGGGAAACGTGACAAAGTTCTGGTTTTCATTGTAGAGTGAGAGACTAGCTAGTTTCTTCGACAGCTACGGACATTCACTGGACCCCCGCCATGACCGAAAGTTCCCGCCCCATAATACTAGACCGCATATTGCTTTTAAAATATCTTAAGCTGACTCATATTTGAGTCCGTTCTGTTGCGAGAATGAGTTAGCTTTTTAAGGCTCAAAGCTTTTTATGGCTTTTTAATGAACATTATTTATGGCATGGTTTTTTAAAGGCCTGCTTTAAGGCCTGTTTTGACGCAACAACCTCGCCTTTCATTCTCGCAGCTTCATGCTAGAAATCATCTTAAATTTCACATAGAGCTGATTTTTGCTCTGCTAACTCTTATCAAAATACAAAATAACGAGGGCTCAGAAACGACTGGAAACTGTGTCAGCAGGTGGAAGTCATCTTTTCGTCACTGATACAAATGCACGAATACAACCAAACGATGGCACAGATAGGGATCATATATGCCTATGCCATAGAAAGCATAGATACCTATACTTGATGACACGCAGGTACCCTTGTTACTGTACTTTTCGGATGTGTTGGTCTGTTGATTAAAGAGGACGGAAAGCTAAATGGGCTCGAGAAGTGTTAAATAAATACGGATGCAAACCTATTTACGTTACCTTTTGGACTTAAA
>JAHWFP010182716.1:14052-34906 GCA_023313725.1 Lithobius niger
GTCACAAGGGCCAATCACAAGTCTTCCGGATTTTATAGACCAAAGTATTATTTAGCCAACAAACAGCTAAAATGGCATCTCCTTGGCAACGACTAACGTCGGAAGATAACACAACTGTTTTGATGGATTGGGCTCCAGATAGATCATGAAACTAAACTTTTTTCCAGCTCGTACCATTGTCGACACGTTGAAGTTGAAGTAGATAATGATCCCGGAAACGACTTCGGAAACAAGACTATTGAAGACATTTCCCATCTTTTTTTATTTTTTTTTTTTAGCTTTCAGTATACTTAAGAAAAAGTAACTTCATGTAAACAAGTTGGTAACGTCTAAGAGAAAATTCTAAAATGATATAAAAATCCAATGTCTACGATAACAATTTTAACGTCTATTACAAGCGTAACGAGAAACACGTTGTGCACAGTTTCTTGGCCTGCAGTTTGACGAGACTACAAAAATCTCAAATAGTCGAAACTTTGATCTGAAGCCCCCCCCCCCCCTTCGCTGTGCTAATAATATTTACTGAAGGATGTGCGATCAGATCGCTTATAATTATTAATTAATTTTTTCACAATTATCGCTATGATTCATGAAGAAACTAATCCGGGCGTCTGCCTATCTTAGTTTTGGTTTCACTTCCATGACGTAGAAACTTAGTAATCTCGTTCGGATGGAAATCGCTCAGTGCTTAGCGTGATGGGTTGACCCTATCGGGAGTAATATATAAACGCATAGTGCCTTCGGTAGTAGGATCGATGGACCATATCTATGTTCCCCAAACTTTGTATCTTCGTCAAAAGGCCGGCTGGGAAAGAAGCAGCAGATTTAGTTCCCTGGCTGTTGATTTAAGACCATGAAAAACCTTATTTTACCAAAGCGATGCTAAGAGGCATTTACTTCCAGGCAGGGGAGATAATTGGCGTGGAACCAAGCGGCAAGACACGCAGTTTCTCATGCGACCTTGGCTTGAGAAGCAAAGCTCCTTACTCGCATCCAGGTCGTTTAAACGATAGTGCTTGCGGATGCAGACGATCCCAAATCGGTGTTTTGGTGTATTATGCTGGTACACCAGTCCTATGGGGGGCGACAAAACAGAAGAGTGTGTCCTTATCTGCCATGGAGTCTGAATACCGGGCTTTATGTATTGCGTCACGTGAAGCGTTCTGGAGGAGAGCCCTTTTAAAAAAAATCGGGGCCTATGAAGATGGAGTTGCACCCACAGTAGTGCGCACGGACTCATTGAGCGCTATACAGCATGCCAGCTCACAAATAGAGCGCTCGAGGTCCAAGCATATTGAAATTGTGTACCATTCTGTGAGAAAGAAGATAACAGATGGAGATATTAAACTGGAATACGTTCCAACTGAGCGCAACTATGAGCGGACTTGTGCACAAAAGCCGTCACAACCCAAGTGCATAATAATCTTTGTCTTGGTTTTTCTCTTTCTCTAATAGGTACTAGTTCTTTTTGTTTGAATACTGACGCGAAGATGCTCCTAATCACGCAGGGGCATCAAGAGTCCTGGGATCTACACCTTTATACGCTGGACTCATAATGATTTGGACATAAATCCACGTCATTAAGTTAGCTGCATGGTTGCCATAGTGATCACCTGCCGGATCTGTCCCTACAATTCTAGGCAGCGCAATTTTTAATGTACGTTATCCGCTAAAGAATTACGCCCTTTTTATTTGAAAACTGGCCACGTGAGGTCGCGACCTAGAACATCTGATAGTATTATCGAAGATACTCCGACGTCAGGCCTTCCTTCATGCTATTCCTGTTCCGAACGAGGCCCATTTTTCCCCACTCATGACTTTTGGTTGGGGGGAAGACGAGTGTAATATCCTCCCCTAATATTTCGACCCAGAGCTCGTGAAGTGTACCTGAAGGGTACCCAGAACTCCTGAAGGGTACCCAGAGCACCTTTGATCGTTCCTACTCGGGAAATCGAAGTTAATGGTCTGAAAAACTTTCAAGTGTCCATCAATCCCTCTTCTTTTGCAACAGGTTATGTAAATATTTTGCTGTTTGAGAAGATGAGGAGGGAGCGCTGGCGAAAAAAAAAAGAAACTTCTCGAAATCTGGCCACCAACAGGTTTGTTGATCTTCTATTTCCGAGTGAGGAACGGTTCACTGAAAGCCAGTAATTCCTCTCCCGCCGAGGAAAAACGACCTATCGGAAAACTATTATTCAGACTTAGATGGGGTGAAAAGCATGAATTCTGTGTCAAGAGTAAGGTTTATGATCAGCCGGCACGACATGTTTTGAAGGACAGAACCGTAAGAGGTTTCATGAGAAAAGAAAAGTGCGGATTTAACTAGGGAGGGTCGGTTTCATTTTCTGAGTTCAGTTCCGCTTTCGGTTTTGCATGCCTACAAAACCGCGGATTCGGTATCGGTTTTTGTCATCCACCCGATTTTTGCTGTTTATTTTTTTCCTATTACCTACTTTTTTTTGTAACAAAGATATTACTATAGCTGCCAACTCGCTCCTGCTTTCATTTTCAACAGCGACATTGACTATGGGTCGGGCTGTGGCACCATTTTCCTCTACTATTTTCGTTTTAATGGCTAGGAGCTTTGCTGTAAATTTATGCATGGAAAATGATAATTATTTAAAAATTTAAAACAACAAATCAATCTTTGATTTTTCAAACACCGTACGAAAAACCGACACAAGCGCCGTATCAGTTTCGGTTTCCAGTAAAAACCAAAAGTACGCTTACGGTTTTGGTTACCGACCCATCCCTAGTTAACGAAAAAACTGTTGGTTATAACAAAAACCAAGTCGAATGCATTTGGGATTTAAAAAAAACTGACTCAAAAGTTTTTAGAGTAGCGTCGTATTTATAATCAAAACGACACGAGAGTGCCAAAATCGGCCAGCAAAAAAGGCGTAGAAAAGGCGTTATAACGCCTATGACGCTATACATAATCTCCCTGATAACACATTTTAATTTAAGATCTCCGAGGACAGATGGAATTAACCGGTTTTACTCAAAAAGTTTCTTTTTATGCACTAATAGAATTTTACATGTGCACCCTTTGTTGCCCGCAAAATGGCCGGGCTTAATTTTGTTTGGTACAGATTTTGCTAGCTTTCTTTATTTGTTTTGGTTTGTTGTAATGTACTCTACGTTTTGGTGATTTGTTTTACACGTTTTAAGCTTAGCATTAGTTGAGAGCAGGAGTTGTAGCTTGCTTAGGCTCAATAAATTCAAATTCTAAATTCTTACCGGTAATGTCTAGTGCCATACTTTTTAATTATCGCAACTTTCAATAACAATGCGGTCTTTTACAGCTGACATATTTTGATTGATTGGCCTGTACACAAAGTCTTTGATGACAAATCCGTACAGGGAAAAATCCATAAGGGTAACGTCCAGTGATCTTGGTGGCCATTAAAGTTCTGTTATATAGCGTTTATTGTTCCTTTTTTGCGGTGAAAGCCATTTTGCGTCGTTGGCCGATTTGGCGCTTGCTGTTGTTTCGCTTATAAATTCGATGCTACCTTAAAAACTTTACCACTCAACCTACGAAACAACGAAAACCGTATTTTTTTTCCTATACATGCCCATACATTTGTAATATAGTGAAATCATTTAGGGAAACCCTATAGTTCCTGACGCACGGTGTATTTTGCAGTCCCTCAGCCTGACCTCACTGGCTGGTACGATTTTTAAAATTTCCTAAATAAAAAAGAAAAATCCGTATTTTTTTAACTCTTATAAAGTTGTTTTTCTTTAAACTCCCACTTTTTCAAAAAATCCTAAATTTTTATCCGTGTTCCTTTGAACAAGTAAAGTGAAGCTTCAATTGCATAACCCTTTTTTCACGGCACACCTGACGTTTTTGTTTGTAATAATGTTTTATCCCTTAGGCAACTATAGTACGTTGAAAAAATCATGGTTGTGTCTAAAAAACTTGAACACATAGCTGTAGTGCATTTGAACACTAGATATTATAGTCAGCTTCACGTTATCAAAAGTTAGACGGTAAATTCTACATAAATGTTTTGTTCATCAAGCGCCAAATATTTGTAATGCTCCACTGCACCACTTAAAGACCATCCGGTTAGCTCATTGTTGCGATAAATGATGTTATACTGGTGTTCCGCCTGGTAATCTGGCTGTTGCAGACTTAGGGCCTTAGGGCTTCGGAGTGGTTAACGCTCGTTAAACCCTTTGAAACCCTTTGTTATACTGGAAATGGGGCAGTCGGCTAATGTTGTGTGCTACGCCGACGACATGGCGTTGTGGTTTGAAGGAGATGATGTTGATGCCTGCTGTCAGCGTGCGCAGGCTGTAATTAATCAGGTCTCCAACCGGTTATCGCAGTCTCGGTTAATCAGGTCATTGCAGTCTCTGTGGCTTAGTGTTAGCTCCAGCCAAGACCGATCCGTATTCTCTCGGTCTGCTAAAAGGGATAGGACCCCAATTACATTAGTTGTGGATGGGGCCATTGTGGTGCAGTCTTCAGTGGTGAAGTATATCTGGGAGTGAAGTTGGATGAGCAGTTAGAGTGGACTCTACGTATCCGTGCTCGATCGTGTGTCTATCCTACGGCAGTTAGCCAGTATAAAGGGCGTCACGAGAAGGGCGTTGTTGTCTGCCTACAAGGTCCTTTGTCACGTCCATGATGGACTATCACCTGCCCTTCTTGAACCCCTTCTGGAGTCATTTGCGCTCTCTACAGGTTGAAGTGAATGTCTGTCTGCGCGTTATTACAGGGTGTCTCGTTAGTACGTCATTGCAGTCTCTGTGGGTTGAGAGCTGCAAACCACGACTGCATGTGCGAGCTCGAGAGCTTATGGTGATACTTTGTGTGCGCAACATAAGTAGGGGTCATCATGACCCGGTAGGCAGGATCCTCAACGGTGGTCTTGGACCGGTCGCACGATCTGTAGTAGGTGAACCAGGCTTCGGTGCCACCCTTCTGCTGGCTGTGCCGTTCATCTGTTCCTCGACCATTGCGGCTGTCCAGCCGTCTTGTCCTTGGACTTGGTGCCCTAGCCTGATGTCAATCCTTGTCCAGGGCATCAATGGCCCACATTTTAGTGTGGATGTGCAAAGAGGCTGTAAATAAATAAACGTAGGCTAAATGCTGGAGCAAACGAAATCGTATTAAAATAAATATGATACGTATATGATATGGTCTTCTTGGGAAAAAAAGCTAACGAACAAAAAGCCAGCAAACAGCAGCAGTACGTCACATCAAAAGGCAACTAATAATGCACCCAGATTTTTAAGGAGTATTATCAAATGTCGTAAGAGTCATTAAATAAACACTGAATATAAACTTTAAATAAAGTTCTATTCGCTCCACCTACAATAGGCCCAAAGGATGTTTCCTAGTTATATTGTTTATTATTAGCATACGTATGAAACGTAATTTTAGGTGTGACAAATCATACGAAAGAATTTGTCGTTTGAAGCAGGCCTATTTACGCCCAATGGAATGGACGAAATTAAAAAAAAAATCTCTGAAAGTTGATAGTCGTTTAAAGTATAATACTCCTGATTATATTAAAGAGAGTGCAGTGAATGTAACATAAACACAAAGCCGGATGCACTTGCAGAAAAAACGTTAACTAATATTTCGGCACCAAATAAACGTGCGCGATGCCTTCATCAGAGAACCAAAAACAACAACTCACATTCTCACAGGGTCAACCAAATAAGCCATATTTCTCACCTAATATTGGTGGTGTCACGCTAAAACCAGATAAAAAATTACTAAAACGGCAGCCTACAGTAAGTCATACATCAAAGGCAAACGTGGTTGAAAAGTTTGTAAGATAAAAACCTTGTAAAATCAGAGGGACTTACAGATAAAAATGGTGGGAATTGTTGCACGGCCATATTGGAACTGTGAAGTGAAAGAGAGGCTAGTCAAGGCCAGTTGAGAGCAGACCAAGCAGTAAGGCCTACAGGGAAGGAAAGGAACCAAAGGTGACCACAAGGTATAGGAAGGGCAGCATAGGTGCAGGGAATGGCGAAACAAAGGGTGGGAAAGAGAAGAGGGTATGAATTGTGGGTGAAGTTTGGTGGTGGTGGGGGGGGGGGGGGCAAACTGGAGTCAGAAGGCTTTGCCTAGCCTCTCTTTCATTTTCCAGTTCCAATATGGCCGTGCAACAATTCCCACCTGTTTTATCTTTAAGTCCTTCTGATTTTAAAAGGTTTTTATCTCACAAACTCTTCAACCACATTTGCTTTTGATGTATGACTTATTGTAGGCTGCCTTTTTAGTAATTTTAACGTTTTATCTGGTTTTAGCATGACAGCACCAATATTAGGTGAGAAATATGGCTTATTTGGTTGACCCTGTGACAATGTGAGTTGTTGTTTTTGCTTCTCTGATGAAGGCATCGCACACGTTTATTTGTTTATTTGGTGCCGAAATGTTAGTTTACGTTTTTTCTGCAACTGCATCCCGTTTTGTGTTTATCTTATACTTCTGATTAGTGGTCTATTTAATTAAAAGCCTGAAATAAAACGGTCAACATTTCATTTTTCTGTTCCGAATTCACTTTAAATTTGAAAACAGACCAACTTGGCCGGAGGCAAATCTAACGTTATTTAATTAACCGACCAGTTGACCGAGCCTATGGGACCAGAAAAGAAAAAATAAATAAATCAATTACAGTGGAGTAAACCAAGCTCACATGCACCGCCAACACGCCAGACCAGGCTTTCACTATGGTAAGAAGTGCCTTTCAAAAATAATCTTTTTTCGTGATTTTATTCCCGAAACATTTTACTTTTTCCAAAACTGGCCGTGAAAGCTCATAAGCTTGGCAGCGTATTGGTTGAATATGCCTAGGCCTGTAAATGATCTTTCATCCCTAATAATTCAAGTACGTTAAAAGTAATTGTTTAAACGATGCCTGAGCGTGCAAACACACAAATGATTGATTGAGCGAAGCAAGAGAAAATCAACGTTTATTAGCCAATGTGCGCAAAAATACACAGATGGGATGCACACCTCCGCCGACAAACACATGAGACAGAAAACCATCCCCATGTTACAACCGGTGCATCAAACACCACCCGTGCTCTAAAGATCACATTGGTTTTTTTTTAATGATAACTGGGCTGGCAATTCTAGTTTCACATTAAAAACAACGGGTTTCTTTCCTTTGTTGCATACATGATAATTGAAAACCCGGAACCCTTTCACTACGGGTTTATCGATTTTCAAACTTAAATCCCCAATTAGGTCATAGAATCGATGTGGGCTCTTTGCGTCGCACCCGCGTCATTAGAATTTAGACCCCGCCCGTCCATTTAATTATTAATTAAGATAAAAATGCAGCCTCGAACGATAAATTTCCTTAACCGCTACAAGTTAATGACTCCTCTTCTTTTCTAACGGTTGTTATACAAAATCAACAGAAAGTCGCTAGAGAAATAATTAATAACTATAGTGTCCGCATCCTATCTTGAGTTCACCCCAGTACGAACACAGATAATCAATTGTATGTTTTTGGTAAGAGAGTACCTTGTTGATATCTAAGACGGTTACAAAAACAATGGCGGCCGTCGATTAAAGCCACTCCCTCCAGGAAGACGTAGCCGCTCATGAAGTACCTGCAGGACTCAAGATAGGCCGCGCACACGATAGCCGTATGGTTCGCTTCGCTCGTTCCATTGGCGTCGACCCATGTTTCATGCAATTTCTTTGATTCCAAGAGCATCACAAAATCGATGTACTGATTATTTCGACGCAAACTGTAATAATGCAAATATTTCTCGCAGTTCGTCCATCACATTCTTCAGCACGCCTGCATTTCATCTACATCATTCGTACTTTGAACTGCAATCTCAAAGTTCATAGCACGTTGCAACAATGATTGGCCCGAAAACAAAGTGAATTTTGATTTCGTACTGATTTTGAGACCCATATATTATGAGATTCGCCGTTTGGAAAAAAAAAACATTAGAGCTCGTATCCCCATACTCACAGCCGTGAAGGTGCAGGAATAAAAACGGATTAGAGTTCACTCGAACGCAACGAACTATAATTTGAACTCCAATACCAGGGAACAAGGACTGTTTTTGATCAATGGTTATGTCAGAAAGAAAGCCCAGTTTATGTTTAAAAAGTTTAATGTTTCGGTGTTTGGGCGTGCGCGCATAATTTGTGTATTATACAGACCTTTTTTAAAATGTTTTTCTGTGTTTGTTGTTTCATATTAAATCTGTTTCGTGTGAGTGGGTATATGTGTATTTTAAGTGCATTTATAATTTGTGAAACAAGCAGACTCCCAGTTAAGGCATTTTTTTTTGCCTGTGTTTGTGTTTGAAGGTCACACAGCCAGCCGTGCTAATGTCGTGTTTCTGTTACTTCGTACTGATGCAAAACATGACGTCATAGTTTTATCAGGTGACGTTTACTTAGGAACGTCAAAGTTGATTCAGACATAATAAACTTTGCATGACCAAAATATGACGCCATGAACAAACGTGATGAGGGTAAAAAAAAACATTGATTGTACTTTTGAAGATTTCTTCACGAATTTTAGGGTGATAAAATCAAGTTACAGCAACAAAAATAGGCCTAACGGAAGCGTAATTTAATTATCTGTCATTTGGTCCTACTCCCATCTTTGTAGGTGCCTTGGTTCAAGAGGAGTAGCGGTACACGCACGCAAACACGCACCCACATCATACGTTTTTAATGATTTTTAGATAAGAGGAACATACAAATGCATACACGTCCTGTGTGCTGTTCCTGATTACGTACGAACTGAGCACCAAAATCAATAGGGGGAGAACGTAGGCCCGGCAGAATGTTGGTTTTAAGTCCGGCGGAATGCTGATTTCACGACAAAACAAGGCTATTTACACAACTTTGAAGAACTTGAACACTATCCCTTGCTCTGACAGGGATTCCAGTCTCTAACATGCATGACAAGGATGTTAGAGCCTGGAATCCTGATGGGAAAAAATTCCGACAGCAATCAGGTCCGGATTAAGGTTACGCGGGGCCATGGACAATATTCTTGACGGTCCCTCCCCCCACCATTTCCCATATTACTCTTCAACGTAAACAGCTCATTATCTAGGGGCACATGAAGAAAATTGTGGCAAGGGAAGGAATTTTTGTATTTTTGAAGTTTACTTGTCAGCTAAAAAGTTTTCAGCAGGGCCGGGAGCCCCAAACACAATTCACAGGTACTTCTCATCTTACCTTTTAGAATTTGACTTCTCACTATTTTTCCTTAGTCTGCGGGGGGCCCCCCCCCCCCACCTCCTTTTTTTTTCTAGTTTTCATTATCAAACATTACGAGAGAAATTTTGTTTAGCTGAACAAGTTTTCAGCAGGGCCGGGGACCCGTATACACAATTTGAGGTTAGGGACAAATGTCTCTAACGTCTCTGCCTTAATCCGACTCAGACAGCAGTGGAATCTTAAAGGAGGACCTCATTTCACCCATTCTACGCCCAAATGCCTTCGAAAATGCGCGCTTAACGCCACATTTAAGTGCGCATTAAGTGAGCGGTAACCGTCGAAGCCTATTTGCCCCCCCCCCCCCCCCCAAGGAGTCCATCCGGTCGGTTAGTGGAAAGGAGACACTGGTCAAGTCCCTGCCAGTCAGTGCCGTTGGTTAGAGTAGGGTGAGAGACTATCAGCATCATTCAGTGGACGATCATGCGAACTTAAAGAAACGAAATTTGCTGCAAATATCTATGTATTTATTTCTCGTAGTGAGGTCGGTTGCGCGGATGCGGCGAAGATACACATGGTGTACTGCAGGCAATGCATGCTACAAGGGCCTACTCTAAGCAGCTCCAACACCTGAATGCCTTTGCAATATTTGTATAATATGTCTGAACTGATGTTGCTGCAAAACTGAGCTATACAGGAAGCCAACCGGAACGAACGTACCTTTAAAAGCGGCTGGGTATTGGCTGCCGAAACATCGTGTGTGACTTGTTTTAAGGTAGTGTTTTTTTCGTTTTTTTTTTTTTCGTTTTGTAGCACCCTACGGGTTTTTGCAAAACCAAACGAATATTCCAATGGTTCCTATTTTTTAACCAAGGTTCTTTTGACATTTGAGGGGCTGTTTAGGATGCTGATCTGTTATAATTATGAATGAGTGTTAATGCAGAAAGGAATCATGGGTCCACCGCATAATCTCCACTACATAATCCAAATTCAGCAATTTTATAAAGACAACGCAATGTTACCGCCGTCACACCGAGCCCGTCTTCAAGCATAAGGGGCCTTAAAGACGCATTATCACATACAGAAAATAGTACGAAAATACCGTGGCGCCATCTAGCGGTAGTGATGATGTTGTTAACTTGTACAGTTTGCTCCCAGGTGCACGAGGCCGTACCAAATTTTCACTCAATAATTAAGGATGTCATGACTTGTTTGTTTCGTTAACAGAAATGGCGTCGTGCATTCCTTTACTTGATGCAAGCAAGTGCTAGATAGTATTAGATATCGCTAGATTTTGCCACATTCTGCAGACTTTCAACCGGTGGTAGTGTCACTTTAAGTTGGCTGTGCATATACGCATGGGAACAGAGGGGGTGGATTTGACGGTTTTTTAAACTATCTTTCCTACCCATATCGTTTGATCCTACGTCTGACTCGCGCGTTTGTTCCCATAGTTCCAAGCAAGGACCGTTTGCGCATCTCTGCGAATGCTCTCGTGAGCGAAATGCCGCCATATTGATGATACACGTAAACATTAACAGTCCTTATGACGTGGGTAGAAACATCGCGTTCTTGCGTATGCATAAGATGGCGAAGTATTGCCATGTTAGGTGCCTATGTTTTGGCAACATCTGGATAAAGCTATGGATGAGACTTGGGGTTGTTTATCTCCTTCTATGCTTTATTTTGATGTTGTACTGGTTTTGTCCTACGGTAAAACGATATTAAGGCGCGTTTACGCAGCGACTCGCCTTTGCATTCTCGCAGCTAGAACTCAATCGCGATGGCAAAGGTGATATTGCCATGTAACAACGCTAAATGGAATCCGACATCGTTTGAGTAAATACTTGCAGTCTTATAATCCGTGCCAATAATATAAAGAATTCCTCATGACGAAATAGTTTTCCCAAACGCTTCTGAACTCACGTTATTTGCTGTTTTCGTTACGAGGTGGCAGACATAAAACCGCCGCCATGTTGGAATTTGAGGTGATTTCTAGCTTCTAGCCGCGAGAATGCAAAAGCGAGTGGTTGCATAAACGTACCCTTATTCTACTTTTATTCCTTTTACATCTCCGTTTGACTTGGCACAACCTGAAAATATTTATTTAATTTGTTGCCTTACAGGCGTCTTATCACCTTTCCAACTCCTAGAAGCAGTACTATAGAATCTTCGAGCAATATAAAGAAAATAGCGGTAAATAAAAAAAAAAAGAGCACCACTTCGCAGCAGTGCCGCAAATTTTCATAACTATAAACGAGATCACGTGACCCACATCAGCCTATGACGGAGAATCTGGAACGTGGATGCTGTGTTTAGAATATGGGCAATGTTGAACAGGCGACTTTAAAAGCGGCTGGCTATTGGCTGCCAAAACGTCGTGTTTGACTTGTTTCGAGGTAGTGTTTTTTCCCCCTTTGTAGCACCCTATACGGGTTTTAAACCTATTATTCCTTTGGGTTTTGGTTTTTAAACCAAGGCTTCCTTGACATTTGAGTGGCTCTTCAGGATACGGGCGTGATATCCGTCATAATGATGTATGTATGAAATATTTTAATATAATGCACACTTTCGCGCTCCTCTTTGAAGCAAATAATTATTCTGTTTGTCTCGCACAGGGAAACTGTGACCTTTCTTCCTTGATTAGCTTCCGTGTAATGAAATCAGTGCAGATGCCATTTGTCGTCGAGAGCAGCAGATGGCTGTTGGCGGGCCCTCCACTCCGTATATAACCTTCACAGTCAATTTCATCTTGGTTGGCTGTGATAAGAAAATTACCTGAATGCCGGCTAAATTAAGCGAATTCGCGCCTACAGATGAATTCCCCGTCGACAGTTGCTTGATTATGGTTGAAATAGTGACTGTGTATTTGCCGAAATGTTCCTGGAACTGATGTTCCTTGCACATCGTTAATGGTGGACGTAATTAATTCAAAACGCTACAGGACTGTAGTGGATCCAGGATGAAATTTAGGGGATTGGGTGGCGGTCAAAAACCAGCTAATTGTTGAAACACCGTCTACCAGTTCCGGATCCTTTCCCAGAATTTTTAAAGTGGTGTGGGTGGCTGGGAGGAGGGGGGGGGGGGGGAGGACTCCAGTATCCAAAACTCCTGAGGGTGACGAATTTTAAGCCAGTTTGAAAGATATCTGGTTTCTGCAAAGCCATTGTTCCATTGCTTTTAACCCAGGAAGAATTTTATTTTTAATACCACTAAAAAAGTGTATGCTTGTACAATTTCTATTGTAGTTGTGCTGTAAGCCAATTGGTGGTCTGAATGAAAAACGACTAAATACATAAATAAATAGATAAATAATAATTGTTTGCCAAATAGCAGCCGTCGGTTGGCTTTCTTGCACTACATTTAAGAAAAACGCATCGCCTCAACAATCCGCAGCAGCGCCCACATGTAGATTTGTTCACGAGTCGAGTTTGTGCAGTCGTAATTTATGCATTACCGAGGAAAAAAATATGAAAAAAAGAGAAAGGACTAAGAGAACCAGTAATATAATAATCATAATACAAAAAAAAATTAATTAGTAACTCTTTAATGCACAGCGTCCCTTTAAATGGACGGTTACTGTTGAACGGCCAAAAAATAAGTCCCAGTGCGCAACGCGAGCTTTGTGAGGGATCCTTGGCGACCCCGAGCAAAGCGAGCAGCAACAGCCCAGTGGTCAGTGTCCTCGCCTCCAAACCAAGTGAATGGCGGCTCGAATCCCGCGACTTAACCTGAGTACTCTAAAAAAATCCAACCAGTTTGGCATGGGCTGCGGTAAAGGGTTGAAGCATTAACCAATCACGGAAGTTAACGATTTTAAAAATAGTGACGCCATTTCTCAGTAGCTGAATTGGGCAAGGCAACTATATTGTTTTAGGGAGTGGAGGCAATCGCTCCGGCGGCCTCCCCCCTCCCCTCTGAATCCGCGCCTGCTAAAGGGCAAGAAATTGTAAAAACATGGTCTGAAGCTCCATACAAAACAATACAATAAATATGTATTACATTTAGTTCTTGAAACTCACTGAAGAATTAAAGGTAAACCATGGTAGTAGTTGCTAGCACCTGCCTCATGCCACGTATTTCTGTAATAGAAACTGTTATATTTATCAGAGATGTTTAGGAATCACAAAAATACGTCCAGGTCGCCGTTAAGACCAAGGTTCTTGGTTATTTAAACTTATTTTTTATAAGATTTGTTCAACCAGCTATACTCACACTAAAAAAAATCGTTTCTTCTGCTCTAGACACAATGACTGGGGATTAGTATTAGAATTAATTACTCTACCACCACGCAGCAAAAAGAAAAATTCTTCAATCCGGCAAAGACTTAATGGCGTACAAACTAAGGGAGGTAATTAATAAACAATTATAACGACACGTGATAAATGGTGCACGTAATTAAATGACTAAACTTCACTATACGATGACTAGGCAGTAAATTTGACACGTTTAGGCCAAAAAGATGAAAGATGATTGACCGTCATAAGTTCGACCTTCAGCCGGCAACATTGAGGGAGGGTCAGTTCTCCGCAGTGGCCAAACAGGCTATCACTACGGAACACGTCTGTACAAAATTATGCATTGCGAAAAAGTTAAAAGAAAAGTCAGTTGAGTGTACGCTATGACTGTAAATAGCGATAGGACCCTTAATAGTGTATTAAAAAATTCCGTTGGGAGTAAGACTGTAAATGATTGTCCGTGAGCATCCCGTCGATGGCACCAGGGTCTTGTCCATGTTAAACTCTCGCTTCGTGTTTGCACAAGGACGTGTGGGAGAGAAGCTGCGGTTTCGTTTCCCGGTTCCAGGCAAGTTCATTCAACATTACATGATTCTCATTTTAGCAGAGCCCATTACGAGGCGTCAGTGTTTCAGCCCTTGCAAGAATTGGTATGAGCCAGGAAGCAAAATGTTGAAGTTCTACACCAGAAGGCCTTGGCATGAAGAAGCCTTCTTCTTTAATTCAGCGGCGTTTCAATGCTTCTTCGTTTTGTTTACGATTTAATGCGCTCCCATCCATAAGGACGTTGGGGCACCCAAAGACAGAAAACCCATGGAGCAGGGACAACGAGTCTCAACCAGACAAACCCGACCGCCAATTCCACACAAAAAAAGCGAGGAAGAAGGTCGAAGGCAGCATTATGCAACAAACCCGGGGAAAAAAAGGGCAAAAAATTAGAAATAAAGTGAACAACCCTGAAGAAGTATTCGACAACAAAACCAAATGTTAAAAATCCAAAAGGGGATCAGACTATGTACGAGTAAAAAAGTTAAAGAGATAAGTTAAGAGTTAAACAAAAACCGACAACAAGAATTACAACACAACACACCGTTTTCGTGAGCAAGCTAAGATTGAAGTAAGCCATCAGGACGTGCCGTGACATTAAGTTTAGTACATAGTCTGCAAAAGAGCCTCTTCTTAGTCCTCAAATTAAGATCCAATGGAATTCATGCCAACAAATCTTTGATTTTTCGAATAAGAGGTTGAAGCAAGGGTGACCATGGTGTTGTCTGCAACAGCTTGAGCCACATCATCTTTTTTAGGATATGCATTGATAATTTCTAAAATTTCCTACACGAGAACAAGCCATATTAGCGGGCTCAAACAGGAACCTTATGGGCAACCTCATTTAGTAGGAACAGTTTAACTGACCTTCTGATAATAAAAAAAAAGTCTTCAATCAAATGGTACACGCTACTTGGGGCGTTCATTCTTCGGACCTTGGAAAGGATCTTGGGATTCCAGGCACAGTTGCTAGCAAGGCATTGCTGCCCTCTTGCATGGAAGGATTTCATTTTTCGGACATAATTCTCGGCAGTCTTTAAGAAAGTTTCTGTGCCTGGTGCTCAAATTGTATTGCGAAAGTAACAAATTACATTCCAAGATCACCAGCATTCATACTCCAGGTGATTAGAACAAAGATAGTCCAAACTTTTCCCCAAAACCGGCAATAAGTAAATTGGTCAGAATCTGTCATCGGACTTTGGGATGAGTATGATTTAGCGCTCTTCCAAATGGCCCGGAAACAGTACTCATATCCTGGCACCAGTTCAGAAAAGTAACCAACATTAATCAAGAATTTTGAAGACATGCGGAAGAACAGTAGCAGGTACCAGCTCAGGCCCCGCAGCAGAGTTCTTGCGAGCTTTGAAGATTGCATTTCAATGCTGTTACACGTGGAAGTGCGGCATGCCTGGACTAATTGGCACGAGCGGCAATTTTCAGACCTATTTATTAGGTTGAAGCGTATACAGCCTATTTTAACGCGTGTTATTCTTGAAAATAGTTACGACCAACAATTGGGCTCCATGGCATCGCGACCCTGAGCGAGAGATTGAACTTGGGGTAGTATCTATATATATAATACGCTTAGGTTGGGCAAGCAAATTCATCATTATTATGCACTACAGTGAAAGTAGGGCGAGCAGCAGGGGTTCAAAGGGAGGGGAAGCAGGGATGGGGATATTCAGGCCACACAATAGGGGAATCCGGGTACGGGGGGAGGGGGGGAGGCAGGCGCTGCGGGGACGGGAAGGGGTTACCGAAGGGGGGGGGGGAGAAATCTGACCAGACTACGCTAGAATGTAAGTGGGTAGGCCGCAGGGGAGTCCGGAGAAGGAGGCAGGGGGCAGTCGGTGCCCTTTTTATTCCATACTGCCCACTACAGTATTTTGGGGTGACAGCTAGTTAATATAGAAACTCCTTCGTTAGCCAGCAACAACTCCGCGTGGAACAGCATTGAAACTCTATCTTCAAGTCTCGCAAAGACTGCTCCGGTGCCTTCATGCAATTCCTGGTGGCACCATGCTGATATATGACATCCAATATGACAATCTACCCATAGAAGGGGTTACCTTTTTAACGATATGTTTATTCATATGTATAACTGTAGTGTATAGGTTTAGATGGCTCTTTCCATTTACCTGTCGTGAACACGACCCAACTGACAATTAGAGCAGTCGAAAATGTAATAAAATCCCCATTGAATGTTCATGTGGGTGTTCCGTTTCGTCAGGAAGCAACCTTCAACACTACTATTATCCTCGAAACTCCAATCTAGAAGTTAAAACGACCGAATTCGACGCATCGAACACAGTAACAGAATTCCATGATGTCGAGTGTATTCACTTCACTCACACAATGAGAGTTGATGGTGGCCAGTGATATCGATCTAGTCTTTCTTTGCTTTCCAATGGTTCGTATTTACTAAAGTAAAGAAAGCATTTCCTCAGCCGCGAAAAGCAAATAACTACGATGTCTTGGGGAGAAAAAGTGAAAGTTGATCGATCTTATTGTGATAATGATGTCTGCGTGCTAACAGCGCTCATCGTATAGCTGGTTTAAGTATGCTGGAGGGGTCGGTAACTGTAAAGGGGATCCTGGCAAAGTTCCTACCAAACATGTTCTTAAGTTCTTTGAATAAATCGTCATCAAACTCTGATCTGTTCTTCACCTTTCCTTGGTCCCCTCCATGACTGAAACTTTTCCGGTTCACCCCACCCCCTGGGGTTTACATTCCTTCTTTTTCCGTGGACTTTTTTCTTTTTTCTAAAGTAACGGGTTAGGGTTAAGGATTGAGCCTACAAGCTTAGTTTTGGTAATGATGGGTGTCAAGTTTAAATCAGAGAATTGCTGTGTTTTCGGTCAAATTTTCGAAACATTTTTGCGTTTTTTTTTTAAATATCTAATTTTTTAGGCTAAATCTGTTGCTTCAGTTAAATATTTTTAAATCTACCAAATACGCTAGTAATAATTACCAATTCGAGAGTGAAGAGCTAGTACTTATAAATCTGAGGCAAGAAACTACCACTTTGTAAATCTTACTTCAGATTTATGAAATAATTACTTAGGTAATTTTGGGCGATTTGACAGTTACAAATATAATTTTGGGCAATTTTAAAGTTACATACAGTTAAAGTTAAGGTTAAGTAAAGCTAGCTCAGTCGCAAATGCGTTAAAGTATACATCTAGAAGACTGACGCTGAACTGCGTTTAGGGCAATTCAGATTTTTTTTAAATTTCAGGTGGCTACAGGTTAAAACGACGATCACGTCACGTGATTTGTCGTAGTAAGGGACCATTGAGTTCAAGGCGTACAATTATTTATATGTGGAGCACTTGATTTCAACAAGCGAAGGAATACACAAAGAAATTTCTTTTTACACAACAAACTAGCCACGTGCCTCCGTTATTATTGAGTATACAGTGGTGCATCCACGTGCACCAGGAAGCAAGTGGTCAAGATTAACGATATCACTGCCACTCGATGGCGCCCATCTAGCGGTTCAAATTTTGCGTTTCAAAACGGTCGATATCAGAAGAGAAAAGCGCCAGTGATGTCGTTAGGCTTAACTTTGCCGCTTGCTTTCTGGTGCACGTTGGCACACCAACTTTACATTCAATAATTAAAGGCACATAAATCCTTCCTGTATGTCGTGCGACTCGTTGAGAATAGCGTTTGCAACTTTTGCACAGGTTAGAGTTAATGTCGTAAAATCATCTCGCACGAAAGAAAAAACAAGAAAATGGCTGTGTTGGCAACATTAACATACGTTTGAGCTAATGTCGCACAACTGAGTCGTACAGGAAAGCCCACATGGATGCATGTACCTTTAAGGATGCACGTGGCTTGTTTGTTGTGTAAAGAGAAATTTATTTGTGTATTCCTTCGCTTGTTAAAAGTAACAGGTAGACAGAACTAGATATCGGCAAATGGCTGTAGAGCAGTGACATTTGCCGCTATATTGGCACCAGTATGGGTATTGGAGGGCATAACTACAAGGTGCACTACATAAAAATGGAGGGAAAAACAACGGAAGAGCGGATTTCTTAGGCTTAAAATAACGTTGTTTTCTCCAACAACAAAAATCGCGCGTTTTAGGTCAAAGAAATCACTCTTCACAGCATCGGCTTCAGTATGACGCCCTTCTGTTTCTCTCTGCAGTGCCCCTTGTAGCTAACCCATTACGGCTCCAGCATAGAGTTATATACAATAATACTACGTCGTGTCACTCCTCTATAGATGCTGCAGCTTGTCATTTGGTGGCAATCCCCCTTTAAGACTCCGTTAATCTTTGTTCTTCATGCATTTCTGGTTTCGGTTGTTGTTTCGGCGGATTTTACTCAAATTTTGATTTAGCTCTATACTATCCAATCTCGCGCCACTAGAGCACCTCAATATGCTTAAAAAAACAAAATTCATGTAACACTTCTTTTGTAAAACATTGCCTTCTGTTTAAGTGCTATATTATGCAACTTTTTACAGTTATTTTCTTTTATAACTGTAGGTGAAACGTGCTTTTTTTTATCCGGAAGTATATAGTATGGAGGAATTCAAAACGTTTGTAAGTTACTTTTTATGAAAATAACGGTGTCGCCCAAACGCATTCAACAAACGCGGACGGTGACGTAAACAATATTTGTTCAGCAACATCCTGATGGTCTGTGGTATGAAATCAGAAGAGAAAAAAATTCCGGATTTTCCTCCAGCATTTTCAGTGGTACGGTTATTGAAACGAAATGGACTTTAAAAATAGACGCAATAGGAAGATAACAGGAATATTGCCACAATGTGTTTTTCTTTAAAAAAAAAAAAGCAACAACATTACTGTAAAAAAGGAATACATTATTAAAAAAGGAATACAGCGGTTAGTGTACAGGTTGGTGCACAGCTTCATCAATTGTCTTGAATACATACGGGCTTTCCGTGTCGCTTTATGCATCACGTTTTCAAGTTGTTGTAAATTAATTTCTGTTTATTTTACCAAATTATGTGATGTCTGATTAATTAATAAATTAGAAAACAAAAACGAGCTCGTTTGATGTTTAAGGTAAGGTTTAACTGATTCGAAGTAAAAACAGCAAAGTAACACAAATAGCTTTCCTGTAAGGTTTCACATACACTCTGAAGACGATGTGTCCTGACAGTACACATAAATGCCTTCTCAGCCTTCACACGAGTTATATACTGGCAGTACACAGTCTGTGCACCGAGAGTACACACTCTTGTCACAACTTGTGTGCTACCAGTGTACTACCAGAAAGTTCACATTGATGTGTACTGACAGTACACGTCGTTTTCACAGTGTACTGCAGTGTTCCTGTACTGTTTAGTCCACGTGAAACCTTACTGCTGTATTCAATCATTAGACACGTAAATAAAATTAAAACCATATCCCAACTTTAAAAATTATTGTAAGAATAATTTAGTGTATAAAATATAGGCTACACACTCGCCTACTTTCGGGCCTAAATTTTTCAGCATTATTCTAATTAAGTTGTATCCTTTCCGTTCATCCTAATGATACATACACCACTTTTCAAGATTTCATATTCAAGACTTCAGCACTGGTATTTCATTTTGATTTCCATTTTAATATCGTGCAAGCGCTAGAGAGAACTAGATGGCGCTAAACCATGCGCAATGGCTGTTTGTCGTGACGTCACCATGAGTTAGCCAATGACGAACGAGAACAACGGCTGTTTGGCCGTCTGATTGGACTAGCCCAGTCACGTAATATGCACGTCACAGCAAACAGCCATGGCGTGTGGTGGCAACCCGCCTTCGAGTCAAATTAAATACATTACATTTCACAGAAAGAGATAAAAATAACAAATCCTACAATCGACAAAAATCGTGACGAAATTTTGAAACCAAGTATAACAAGAACCTAACTCGGGGTAAAAACTAGACAGTAGGGCAACCTCGACCGCCTTACTGCGAATGCAGGCTTGGAAGTGAGGAATGAATGGGTTTTTCCTGACTTATATGTCCTTTTCAGAATTAACTTTAACATTTTAGGATTTTTGTCGAGTGTATGCTTCGTTTTTTTTTATCCATTCGTGTGGAATTTAATGTGTTTTATTTGACTTAAGCTGTTTAGCCTTTGATGATTGATAATGAGGCACGAATAACCTCGAAACGTCGCATTGTTGTGTAATATTTGTACACTCCTTGGACGTTATTATTTATAATCTCCCTTAGTGCTGTTCAATCTTTTTATGTTTGATTAATTTCGCGTATTCAAAACCCTCTTGCGGGACCCCCCCCCCCCCCTTTTCTCAATTTTCTTGATTTACGAATTGCTCCACAAATTCCACTTAAAGGCGGGATGCCACCAAATTAAAGTCTGTATCGAGTTCTCTCTCGCTGCAAGTAAAGGAATGCACAAATCACTATCTTTGAACACAACAAACAAGCTATGTACCTCCTTACTTATTGAGTAAAAATTGTGGACTTCCTCGTGCACCTGGGAGCAAACTGTAAAGATTAACGATATTACTATCACTAGATGGCGCCAGGGTATTCTTTATATTCTACCGTGGCGCCATCTAGTGTCATCATCGTTAATCTTTACAGCTTGCTTCCAGGAGCACGAGGACGTACCAAATTTTTGCTCAATAATTCATTAGGCTCGTGGCTTGTTTGTTGTATTAAAAGACATTTCTTCGTGCATGCCTTTGCTTGCTGCGTGTAAGCGCTAGAAAGAACTAGATAGCGCTAGATATTGCTCTTTTATTTGGTGGCAATCTGCCTTTGTGCTACTTGGCTTGTAGATTATCGATAATGAGGCACTGATAGAGTGCTTGATGGCGCTAGATGCTCTGAACTTTCGTTTGGTGGCAATCCGCCTTTACGCCACTTGGCTTGTGGTTTATCGATAATGAGGCACTGATAGAG
>JAHWFP010182716.1:34916-46394 GCA_023313725.1 Lithobius niger
TTACGCCACTTGGCTTGTGGTTTATCGATAATGAGGCACTGATAGAGAGTGCATTGATAGAGTGCTTGATGGCGCTAGATGCTCTCAACTTTCGTTTGGTGGCAACCCGCCTTTAAGATACATATTGACAACTTGAAACGAATCGGAAATGGGTTCGAAAGTTATCGGGGAGACAGACAGACAGACATGATGAGAATTGCTCTGCTGCGCATCTCGTCTCACAGTCTAAAAATAGGAGTGCGTCAAATCTTCAGAAGCACTCGCACTCTAATTGTTTTGTACGTTAGCTAAACTTTTCCGATTGGCCCTTACTGAATCGTGAGTATTCCGGACACACAGAGCTTCCTGGTTTCTGGTATTTTTATCCGGGTCTTTTCACCCAACTACGTCGTTGGAACACGTGATGCTATCGGTGATAAGAGCCTAAAAAAACTAGCTAGTGTCAAGTACAGCCTTCCCCATGCAAAACCCGCCAATAAAGCGTTCGTCCCTGAGTACTATTACGTCATCTTTTGACTACGACCCTCGATAGTTCCGTTCCTATGTGTCGAATTCAGGCCGCCATGACTGATGATCCGATTTAGAATAGATCTTCAAATTGATTTTTGTACCTCTTTGAAAAGGCCGACTGGACGCATTTTTCCTTCCCATTGCTTTACAACTCCTTTTTGAATGCTAATATATTCTCTCGCTTGCACACTCCTACTTCCGGTTATTCGACACGAGAAAAACACGCAGCGGGCACAACTAGTTGGCAGCCATCAAAACCAGAATCGCATAATTAAGGGAGATAAAATTGCATAATAGATCGCTTATTAAAAAACCATAAGCAAACTTAGGAATAATAGATTGGTTTATTTACATTAGATTTACGTGGTTTCAATATGGCGTCGTTTGTTTTACGGCTTCCGGTTTCGCTTGGCGCTAAGTAGTTAAAACGCAGAGGACGAGTGAGTGTTGCTCTATGGGAATACCTAGTTGTATGTGCACCCGGAATACCACCGTAATATATGTCGGATTCAATTCAAGGCCTCGGACATTCGTTTCTATGATATAATCCATCAGCTCTCCGGAGATACGAGATTCCAATATGGCCACGTCTACCTTGCTGATGTTGTTGACCACGGAGCTCGCGCTACTCTTCACCGGCCGGCTTTCCTATGCACGTAAGTGGTTTTCAATAATTTACAACACAAACCTAATTAATTTTTGGTCTCTCCCGCGTGCTGCGCTGGTCCAGTCTGTCCGCTTGTTGTTCCTAAAACTCGTTACGGTAACTTGGATAAAAATAATTTCAAATAGAGTTGAAATCTGGCGCATACGTGTCTAACGACTTAAGGGCGCGTCTATATAACAATCGTAAATGACTATTCGATTGGCGAAGGTGTAGTTGTTATGGTAGCAACGTTATCAGGAAAGCTAGCTATCTGCGATACGGTTTGGGTAAATGCTCGTAGTGGCACAATCCGTGACAATGACATTAAAAAATCCTCCTGGTGAAACAATTTCCAGTTGTTTCTGAACTCTGATTATTGCATGTTTCAGTTCGAGTTGGCAGAGCTAAAACTAACACCATTTTGAAATTTCAGATTATTTCTAACTTCTACCTGCGGGAATGCGAAGCGAAATTGTTACGGAAACGGGCCCTCGTAGTGAAATGGCGATAGTGTGACCAGATTGGGGGGGGGGGGGGGGGGGGGGGGCCCCCCCCCCCCCCAGATCTAGAAGTTTTGAGTTAAACAGGACGGAGAGTCGACGGCTCAACAAAAGTTAAATAAATACACATGCCAACCTATTTACGTTGCCTTTTAGACTTAAATGCCAGACATCCTGAGCGGGGAATCGAGGAATCGAATCCACGTTTTGATTGTCGTTGGGGGTGGAAAATCTTTGAGGGAAAAACGGGGTGAAAAAAAAATTAAAGGAATTAAGGAATTCTTAATAAATGAACGGCTTACTCAATGAACGTCTTACTAAAGGTAGGGGAGTCGGGATATATCGCAAGTTGTAGCAATAAAACTTATTGTTTTTGTCACTTATTAGACAAATTTTGTTGTATCGACTTTTTGTTATAAGTAGCAGACTGCACCTTTATTTTAGCACTACACAAATTAGAATTAGTTGTTGCTGTCATGGTGATTTTTTTTTAATCTGTTAATT
Organism: Lithobius niger; assembly: GCA_023313725.1. Taxonomy (NCBI): domain Eukaryota; kingdom Metazoa; phylum Arthropoda; class Chilopoda; order Lithobiomorpha; family Lithobiidae; genus Lithobius; species Lithobius niger. The sequence continues at coordinate 37,077 of JAHWFP010182716.1, forward strand.
AACCCGATTTGCGATTTTTATGTAAGATCGCATATCCGAATGTGAAGAAAAATACAAAACCAAGTAACATTTTCATAAGTTTCACTTTCAGTTTCGCCTTAGTATTCATGTGTGCGTAACAACGGAGCTATTACGCTATTATTTGTATTTATTTTTGTTATTATTTTTACGGGAAATGTTTTTTTTAACTACGGATATAAAAAAAAACCATTTTTAGAGGTTTTCCAGTCGTGATTTCAGGGACCAACGCTTGCAGGCTTCTGGCAACACTGAATGACGATGGCGTTGAATCGCTATTTATGATATCGTTTGGGTAAACAAATGCATGCCGTAATATTATCGGTGGCAAAACCATGAAGAATTCCTTTTAACGAAAAACTGTCCCCAGTCTCTGAATTCTCTTTATCGGATATTTACATAAGAGTCGAAGGAACCAAATCCGACGCCACGTTGAATTTTAGATTCTTGATAATGCGATGCGTTACATTACACCGTGTTAAAAACGTAAAAATCTGGAAAGTGGATGATGTAATATTAATTTGTCAATCAATATTTACGACTATGACGCATCCTGCCACTTAATTACATTTCAGTGAGTGTGTTTCGGCCAATCTTCAGTTCTGCGGCGAAAGTGATGGAGAACTAGTATTAAACGCTGAGCTTTCCCTAGAAATTAGTCACAAAAATAACCCAGACTGGTCATCAAAGATTGTCGCCTAAGTCAAAGTCGCATCAAAGCTTTATATTTCTAGCTAAATTTCAAGTCTTTTTTCTTTTAATATTTCTCTTGAATGTCACTTGAAAGTTCTTAATTAACACTTGAGTGAACTTTAAAATTACTAAATGATGTTCACTGTGGATCAGCTGCAGTCGTTAACAAATTTTGTAAATTTGCAGAGTCGTTCCATCTAAATTTAGGCAAGAATTAGAAATATTTTGAAGTCCACTGCAGGGTAGTTTGAAGCCATCATTCCTTTTAACTACTATCCAAGGTATTATTGGTGAAGCAGCGGTTTTGAGTAGTTTCCTCCAATTACTCCGGTTTCCCCTTCCCTTTGAGAAATGTCTTTTGGTCTCGTCATTAGTAGAAGGCAATTTAACACAATTCCGGGTTTTGTGCTATTTTCTAGGCGGAAACGACAGAAATCTTACCTTGCATGTTTTGATGTGTGCCATGATAATTTTGAATGGTGGGGAAATATTTGTCAATGCACCTTCCCTATTTAATGTGTGGTTTAGGCTTCTCTGCGTAGTGTGCTCTTTTGGTATATTTGCTGAAGGCTGTGCAAATGTTTTATATTTGGGGTTGAATCGCCTCAGGTTGAGGGTCAGCGATTTAGCATTGCGGTAAATGATAGCCCAACTCCACGTCTTCTGTCCAAAAGTCATGGTCACCGTATTGTTTAAAATTAAAATCATCTGCCATCAGCTAACCGCTACATGCATTGTTTCTTTTACATCATCAGGCGACTTATGATTCCACCAAGCATCTACTTGGCCCGTAGCTGATCACTCGTAACAACTCGGATGTGTTTGCTCACTTTGTTCGGGATCACGGAAAGCCTTCACAAAGTTCACGGTGTGCGTTGGGACATAGTTTTTCTTTTTTTTTTCCCCATCTGCTTGACGGCTTGCTGCCGTTTTGCTAAACGATGTGAAAGAATATATGTATCGTTCAGTTGTTTCCACCATTTACCATTTATCTACGGTAGGTCATCAACTAAAAACGAAAACCAAGTCATCAACTACAAAAAATAAAATCAAGGGTCATCAGTAGTGAAAATACAGCAGAACGCCACATTCACGATGGAATTCGCATTTAGAGCCAGTCGTTTAGCTTGCTGCAAGGGCCACTGGAGATAAACGGAGGGAAAAACATTCACGTGTTTTGGCAAAGTCAATGCTGAGAGTGTGGGTTTCTTAGGCCTAAAAATCAGGCCCAATCCAGTCGCCTGCAAATCGGAAAAGAAAAGTTGCCACTTGCTTAAAATTGCAGCAGCAACCAACAAATCCAGAAAATTGCCCATTTTGAGGTCTAAGAAGTCCGCTGTCAGGGCGGGTTTACGTCACGGCAATTTTGTCGCTCACTAGCTTTTACTTGATTAAGAGTGCGTTTACGCAACGAGACCTTCTCGCTCGCCGAAAGCTATTTGCTAGGCAACCGTTATTTGTTTACGATTAGTTTCCCGTTTCTGCTAAATGAAGGCGGTAGTAGATAACAAATTAAATGCATTATAAATAACAACACGGATAAAGAACAAAGTGCAACAGTAATTTTAATGCAATGTTGTCATTTCATGCTACGTCTAATATTTGCTATGCTTACTAAAAGAACAGTTCTTTTAGTAAGCATAGCAAATTTTAGACGTAGCATGAAATGACAACATTGCATTAAAATTACTGTTGCACTTTGTTCTTTATCCGTGTTGTTATTTATAATGCATTTAATTTGTTATCTGCTACCGCCTTCATTTAGCAGAAACGGGAAACTAATCGTAAACAAATAACGGTTGCCTAGCAAATAGCTTTCGGCGAGCGAGAAGGTCTCGTTGCGTAAACGCACCCTTAATCAAGTAAAAGCTAGTGAGCGACAAAATTTCCGTTTTCTAGCCTTGATCAGACGACGGTAGAATAAATAGCTACTCGCAGCGAGAATTCAAAATCCAACATGGCGTCCATTTCGGGGTTATCGAATCGAAGATAAAAAATCGAACGCCGGGAATCAGAAATCAGTCCGTCGTCTTTAACTGCAGCAAAAATTATTTTCTTGTTGTCATAAATCGACGCTGTCACGTGGCACGCATCGTACGTCGTGTCGCGAGGCACTAGGAGAAGATTTGCATCCGCGTTGTTGCCATGATTACTACGTATAGACAACTCGAAATCCGCAATCTCCGGTAAAGACGAGAAGCAGCCAGCAGATTTAGTATTAAATTAACCAAGTAAAAGCTAGTGAGCGAGAACATTGTCGTTGCATAAACCCGCCCTTTCTAAATCTGCTGGCTGCATCTCGATTTTGCTGGGGAAGCAGCAGGCTGTCGAGTATAACCATGGCAACAACGCGGACGGGGATCTTCTCCTCGTGCCTCGCGACACGACGTACAATGCATGCAACATGACAACGTCGATTTATGACAACGATGAAACAATTTTTAACGCAGTACAAGACGACGGACTGTTTTCTGAATGCCGGCATTCTATGGTTTGTCTTCGATTTGACAACTCCGAAATAGACGCCATGTTGGATTTTCAATTTGCGTTGCGAGCAGCTTTTTATTTATTCTACCGTCGTCTGATCAAGGCTAGAAGCTGTTCTTTGTGCGAGAATTTTTTCAAAGAGCGTGAAGTGACAACAATGTTGTGGCAATCAACAATTTTTATCCGTGTTCATTTTAACAAGTGAAAATTCAATCATATATCCCCCTTTTTTACGGCACACTTGACGTTTTTGTTTGTAATTTATAATACATTTAATTTGTTATCTGTTACGGCATTCATGTAATAGAAACGGGAAACTAATTGTAAATAAATAAGACTAGACTAGCAAATAACGTTCGGCGAGCGAGAAGGTCTTATTGCATAAACGCGCCCTCACAGCATTGGCTTGACTAAAGATCCCAACGTTTTTGCATCCGTGTATCTCCAGTTCTCCTTGAGGCTAGCTAACGGCTGGCTCCAAATATCGCTCTGCTATGGACGTGGCATCAATATTTATCTATTAGGCGTGCTTTCACAACGCTATTCCGAACCTGACATGGAGACTGCGGTGCCGTGAACGGCAGCTGAACACCGGCTCTTACAAATTTGCACCGACGAATTTGCCGTCAGCTGCTGTGATCCTCCAATCTTTTCCGGCGTTGTGACTGTGTACGTCCCTTGTACGATAAGTCTGCGTTTGCGTACCACCTCTTCGTGCCTACCAAACAGTTTGTGGCACCGTGGCGTACTTGTGCCCGTGCCGGAATCGTGGTGTGTGAAATCCGCCAAAGGTAGCGCGCAGTCATGTATTATTTTTATTGTATTGTTTCAAACAATCACCACCAAAATTACTCTCATCTCCTAAAGGGCGCTGTTAGTAGTCGTCGTGCTTTATTATTAAATTTCAGCACAGCACTCTGTTATTCCTACACTGTCACTCTCATCAAGAGCATTCCGGAAGTCAGAATTGGGCGTTGGATGCTCGTTTCCACTGCAATACTAATCATGAGTGACTTGCATTGCGTGAGTTGCATTTACACGATTATCTAGGTCGGCAACAGGCTGAGAATACAAGCTAAGCCTAAAGCTGACTGGCACTTTGTTGACGGTGTACTAATTTGAAATTAATTGATGCTGTAATTGAAACGGTAGCCTACGTGGACACATATTCACCCCAATTATTTAGGCACTAGGAAAAATAGGTTCCCGGACAAATGGGCACACAAACATACAGACACCGGACAAATAGGCACTAAACTTTTTTATTATTTTTTTAAAATTGGGACGGATTGCCCTCAAAAAATTGGTGGGGTTGGGGAGAAAAAAAGTTTGTCATAAATTGTTCGTAACGTTCAAAACTGGTAAAGATTTGTTGGCATTTCTATTACACTAACATCTCTTTCGGTATATGTTAGCCGCAGCGAGCGAGGCAGCGTGATTTGGAACATTAATTCCGCACAAAAAATTCGAAAAAATACGAAATCTTCTGCCCCCCCACCCCCGCCGGTTCCCCACGAATAAGTGTCCCAGATTTAAAATAAACGATACAGAATTTGAGGGCAATTCATCCCAATTTTTAATTTTTTTTAAATTGGTGCCTATTTGTTCGGTGTACATATTCTGAGTGCATATTTTTCCTGCTGCATTGACCTAGTGCATATATGTCCACTGTGTAAATTGGGGTGCCTATGTATCCGGTCCCTATGTGTCCTACATCCAATTGAAATAGTGATCGGGCTGTAGTAGCGTTGTTATGAGTTGGCGCAAGCGTCGTCATTAAGTGAGGTGAAAATGGTATAGTTTACCTCGGCACAAACTGCAGAATTTATGAGTTTTAACACTAATTCGTACATCAAGGAAAAAATACATATTCATAGGGAAATGTCGGTAATTTTTAAAGAAATATTTGAAAATGTTGGTACTATGATTTCGTTCTTGACGCGCATTGAATGTAAAAAGCAATGAGCTGAATATTATTGTTGCATGACTTGAACATTGTCCACAAACCGACACCCATCTCTAACCATCAAAAGAGTCAAAGGCAATAGTTTCCGCACTGCTTTAAGGCCGGATGACGCTAAAACGAGCTTGCAAGCATATTTTAAAGTGTAAACATATGCATTCGCCCACCTAAACAAAATTGCCATGAGATTTACGGCCTTACCCCGGCTTAAATTATTTATAAACTTGTCTTCTACGAAGAGGATTTTTTTTCAAGGGTGTGACTGTTTTCGATAGGTTTTGATTTGATCGATGAAGTGATTGAAACAGAAAGAAAACCTCTACATGACGACAAAACCATGACTACGTATGTATGTGCGTGTCTTTTCTTTTAAGCAGCATTTATCGCGGAAAGATTGAGTCTAATGGCTTTTTGGGGCTGAGTGTAAAAGGCATAGACAGGGCAGAGGGAGGGGGGGGGGGGAGGGGATGATTACAGTGGTTCTGCCAGGTTTATTGTCCCACCGCGTTCTCATTTGATTCAGCGTAGCCTAGCCCCACGTGTGCCATTCCACTGGCGTTGAATCCATTCCCAAACCAATCACCACACAAAAAAAAGGGAGAAAAAAACTAAAAGAAAAAAGGGAGAAGCTCGTTTCGGCCGTCTTAGGACCTACTTCCATCCCGGTCAGAATCACACCGACGTGAGGCTTAGCGTTTCGCGCGTTAATATGTAGCGAATCACAGCATCCCGCTCTCGCCGCCCCTTCACCCCAAATGGAGTTTTGTAAGCAGTATAGGATTGAGCCGTCTGAAAACCCGGGGATCCCCGGAAAGGCCACCACTACAGGGAAACCTTGTTTAAAAAAAATTGTCTGGCATAATAAAAATAATAATTTGGTATTGCATTCTTATACATGGGTCGAAACATCCAAAGAAACTTGTATGAGCAAGAAATATGTACATAGAAATATATTACATAATTCTGGTATTTCAGAATTACTAATAATAATTTAGATAATAATCATAATAATAAAAGTTTATTACAATATGTGAAAGGACACGGAAGGGCCACGGAGTAGCCACTAAATCCGAGCCAAAATTAAGTTTAAAAAGACTAAGACCAGTCAGGGGCTGAAGTCTACAAAATAAAACAACACAAATCATAAACAAGAAAAGAAGAAATTTGTTTGTGCTTTTTTTTATATTTTCTTGAACGTAGGAAAAGAAATGGACAAAAGCACATGAGATGGAAGGTCATTACAAACATTCACCACCTGATGGGTGAAGAAGTACTTCCGATAGTCCGTACGAACCTGATTTAACAGACAATTTAAGAGGGTGACCTCTAGTACGATTATTACCTCTGACCTCAAAAAATATATCACTATCAATGCCAATGTTCCCCTTTAAGTTTAAGTAAGTTAAGCAGAGGTCGGCACGTAGCCTACGCAAATCAAGCGAATCAAGCTTTAAAAAATGAAAACGTTCCGTGTAGGTCATATTTTTAAGACATGGTAAATATTTGGTGAAACGCCGCTGAACAGACTCAACGTGATCGATGTCTCTAGTTAAATGTGGTGACCAAACTCAGCAAGCGTATTCTAGTATTAGTCTCACAACTACGGTGAAATTCCATACTAAGGTCTTTAAATCGCCAGAGACAAAGTAGCAGCTGAGCTGTCTGGGCTTCTTAACAACAAAGTCACAATGTAATCCACATTTCAATTGAGCTAAATAAAAGCCAACTGGTGCAACAAAATTAAAATAACAACGGAGAGAAACATACTCCGTCACCAGATTTCAATAAAATACTAAAAACACATGGCAGTTTACCGCCGAGTCACTCAGGCCTAAAAGGAGGAGTCCATTCAAGTTCACACAAATTAAAAATTTCTTAAAACATTATTAAAACAATTGAAATGTAAAAACAAACCTCTAGCGTCTACCCTCAATATTAACATTTTAATTATTTTTTTTAATTAATAAAAGAAAGAAAGGAAGAAAGGTGCTCTTTCTTCATTACCTAACTAAACTTAGCATGAATCTAAACTGAAATTTTGCAAATTTTTTGGGAAAAGGAATTTGGTAAAAAACTGAAAGGCATGGTACGAAGCATGTCAAAATTGAAAGAATTATAAGAAGAACCTGAAAAAAATGTGTTCTAAAATTGAACAGCTTGAACTAAATATTAAACTTGATGGCTGGCCTCATTCAGGTACGCAAAGAATTAAAGAACTGCAGGATCTGAAATTATCAAGCAATATGCGCCTAATGTTAACCGTAGCGTTAACGGCATTGCATTTATACTACGTTGAATAATCAACCACTGAAACACGCTTGTTAGACGTTGGCAGGTGTTGTCCATTTGGCATTGCAGTTTTTTTTTTTGCGCATTACGAATTTTTTAATGCTTTTTGTTTACCAGGTAATCACGAAATGCATAAAAATTAAAAGTTAAGTCTTCCTGACTAATGGATGTAACCCTCGCGTTGCGACAGTGAAACGCAATATTCAACTCCAGTGAAATAATGAAAGCTACACATTTAAAATATTCGTTCGTGTGTAGCTGATTAGTCACATGCAGTTGGTTTGCACCAAGGGTCTGCACCTATGTCGAAAATCATAGGGGCGCAAACCGGGCCACTTATTTTACAAATTATGTCAATAAAATAAGATATGGTGCTATAAATTTCGACTTCAACAAAATAATTGATGACATTGCATTTTTTTTTTAAGTCTATAGGAAGAAAAATGAAATCAACACAAGCGTAGCCTAGCTATTTCTCTTTTTGATAATGAATAAAGATACATTTTTATTTTTAGTGTGGGGAATTGAAAAGGTAGGGGCGTCAAATTCTCAAAATGCTCCCACAAGAATCCATTGTAAATCCGGCAGTGTATTGAAGGCCCCTGTATTTTTGACGTTGTAGGTGCAGAATTGGTTAGATTTTTCGTAAGCCTAAGGGCCCATTTACGCAACGACTCACCTTGGCATTCTCGCAGCTATAATATATATATAGAGTTTAATCGTGATGGCATGGTAACAACGTTACCTGTATTAACATTGTTTGAGCAATGCTTGCTGTCTTATAATCCGTGAAATAATATAAAGAATTCATCCTGACGAAACAATTTTCCCAGTCGTTTCTGAAGTCACATTATTGACTGTTTTTCGTTGCGAGCCGGCAGAGCTATAATCGCAGCCATGTTGGAATTTCAGATAATTTCTAGCCTCCAGCTGCGAGAATGTAAAGGCGAGTCGGCAGGTAAACCAGCCCTGGGTAAACGAGCCCTTACCCTTCAAAAACGACGAAATGGAGTTTATGATCAATGAATAAAGCGTCCCCCCCCCCCACCCCCGGCAACTCCCCTCCCCCACCACCCCCACGCTACTTAGTCACTGTTCATTTGTCGTTGTCGAGGCAAACAAACGGTAATTAAATCACCCCGCATGTGGTTATTTCCTTGCCTTATCTGTCTCCCTTTCCGTCTGCCGACCAGTAATGACAATCAAATAATTGTTCGAAAGGCCAAGGGGCAGTGAAGTGGGGCGTGCCGTTTTGGGAACGATAAACAAAAGGGCAACGGGTGATGACGTCAGCAAGGATATGTATTATGTAGCTGCTACCACCCAGAGAATGGCAGTTTCGTCAGATCAATACGTCCACAGTGGCAGAAACCGGTCAGTAAAATCACCTTGACATTATGATGCCCGCAAAGTAACAGATGAAAATTCAGGTTTAGTCTGTAACAAGAACATACGAAGGACAAAGAAAATAAATAATAACACAGGAATAGAATAAGGAGGAATCGCCATGGTATTCTACCCGATGTTCCACCGAATTTACACTAAAAAAGCTGAGGAAAAAAAAAAGCCGCGGGAAAAGAGCCGCGGAGAAAATACGTGTCCTGGTGAAGCTATCTTTGACTGCCTGGTACAATTCGAGCCAAGGCAACTGAATTAACCTAATCTAACCTAACCTATAACAAAAGCAACAACACGAAAAAACAGTAAAATTAACAAAATATTTCGGGTTTTTTTGTACGTGGTTTTTTCCTCTCCAGTTTTTTTTTTCTGCAGCTTTCCTTCGGCGCCTTTTTCCCCCCTTCATCTGTTTTTTCCTGGCTTTTTTTCCCGTGGCTTTTATTTTCCGTCGGTTTTTTTTCCCATGCAAG
>JAHWFP010182717.1:6775-51745 GCA_023313725.1 Lithobius niger
TATTATTAACGTTGTTTGCTATTTCTAAAAAAATAGTTTAAAAGTTTTCATTATACCTTCATCAATGTTGTCCTTTTTTTGTGTTCCATTTACTTCATGTACTACTTCCCAAATTGTTTTTTCTTGTCTTTTTGTAGATTTTCTAATTTTTCTTCATAGGATTTTTGTTTACATTCTTAATTAATTAAAGAATGTAAACAAAAATACTATGAAGAAAAATTAGAATCTAGAACAAGACAAGAAAAAACAATTTGGGAAGTAGTACACGAAGTAAATGGAAAACAACAAAAAAAGGACAACATTGATGAAGGTATAATGAAAACTTTTTAAAGAGGATGATATTTTAAAAATAGCAAACAATGTTAATAATGAAAAATTAAAGGAAAAGTGCAACATTTTAATAAGAAATATTAAAAAACCAAGTAGACTGTGAAGGCAAACATGAACAAAATATAATAAATGAATATGAAAATACATTAGCAAAATTAGGATACGAAAAAAAAATGACTCTCTTACACGAGAAGAAATTATATCGAAAAACGGACAAGGGCTCATGCAAAGGTCTTGCACTGACCATATTTGCATTACAAATGAAAAAGAAGAAACTAGGGGAGGAAAATGTGCAGACCATTACTTATCCATGTGTTGAAACTGGAACCCTTGGAAAAGCAATGATAAACTTGAAACAAATAAAGGTATAGATAGTGACCATATCGTTAAAAGTAATATAAAAGAAATGAACGAAATAAACAGTAGCATTCTAGATACTATTACTTGCCCAGAAAAAAATATTAAAGAAATTAATATTAAAACTGAACTGATATATGCTAAAAATAAAATTAATAAAAAGATCGTAAATAACGTAAATAACATAAAAGAGAACAAAAACAAAAAAGAAGGGATTAGGCTACAAATGAACTGATTGGAAAAATAGAAAATAAAAATCAATTATGGAATAAGTTAAGGAAATCACTTAACATTGACAAAAAGACGATGAGTACAAACATACACAAGTTTCAAGTTTATCATTGCCTTTCCAAGGGTTCCAGATCCAACACATGGTTAAGTAATGGTCTGCAAGTTTTTCTGTTAAAGTTCCTTCCCTAGTTTCTTTTTTTTCATTTGTAATGTAAATATTGTCAATGCAAGACCTTGGCATGTGTCTTTGTCCGTTTTTCGATATAAGTTCTTCTCTTGTAGGAGAGTCAATTTTTTCGTATCCTAATTTTGCTAATGTAATTTCATATTCATTTATTACATTTTGGCCTTCACAGTCTACTTGGTTTTTTAATTTGTCTATGTTAATATTTATTATTAAAATGTTGCACTTTTCCTTTAATTTTTCATGTCATTAGGTTTTTTAATTTTTTTATGAAGAAGTACCAACAGAAAACAGCTTGGAGCTTGGTTTATTATATACTGCTAATACAGATATTTTGATTATATCTTTCTCATCTTTTTTTTTTACTTCTAATTCAATTACATTGTTGTCGTCTTAACATATGTCTATACTGCTTATTTCAAATTCTCCACCCTATTTGTATTTTCTGTTATGATGGTTTTTTTCACATATCCATTTAAATTAAATAATAATATTTTCCTCTTTTTTTATATTTATTTCTGTAAATATTAGTATTTCCCACTTTATACTTGTATCACTTAGTTTCTGATGTAATAGTATATTCCAATATTTTCTCAAACTTCTCACATTAACATATAAAATTTTTACACTTTCGCATTTACCAACATCTTTCTCTATCATTTCTTTCATTTGTTTCCAGTTTTCAAAAACATGATTGACGAAATTGTTGTGTTTGGTAAAATTTAATATGTCGTCTTCTCTTATAGTTAATACTTCCTGGTCATCCCCTGTTTTCCACATCATGATTTTACCGTTTTGAAACCATACGTATTTGAAGTTATTGTCTGTTGCAAAAATCTTTGTTTTCCAAAACAGTTCTTTGTTATGTGGAGTCATTTTTTCATTTATGTAACTTATTTTTTCTGTTCCCATTTCTGTACATGTTATCATTAGTTACAATACGTTTTCTCTGCTCCAACCATAAGTTTCTACTATCTCTGTGCTTAAACTGTATTATCAAGACGCTTGGTTTATCTTTATTTCTGTTTGGAATTCTATGTCTCGCGTCTATTTGGTTTTCTTCGAACCCCTGTATGTTGAAATTTTTTTGCAAGGTTATGCACCACTTCTTTAATATCTTCATCTGGGACCAATCCAGCTGTCCAGGTTTCTATTTTGATCATATTGTTCTTTTTCTTTAGCTTCACGGTTCATTGTTGCTAGCTTTTGTTCAACTATTTTCTTTCTTTCTTCTCTGTTCTCTAGAATTTGTATTTTCTCTTCTATCTTCTTGACTTGTTTTTTTATCAGCTCATTTTCTTTTTTAAGATCTGTTTGTACTTTACTTAAAAAGTACAGTGTTTTCATAATTTCTTTCAGTTTTTCATTGGCCTTAATTATCTTGTCTAAAATTTCTTCCATTCGCTTCATTCTTGCATTCATTCTTGTCACGATGTCATGTCAGTAATTTCATTTCCTGTCTTAATTCTCCTGCTTTTCCTTTATTTCTTTTTTTCTTTATTATCATTTTACGTGTCCTCTTCTTCACTATCCTTTTTATTTTCAACTTCTTTTTCTGATGCAGTTCTTGGCTTTCTACATCTGATACATTTCCATTCTTTCTTTTTGATTTTCAATTTTTGCTTTCCATATTTAGTTGTTATAGTCCAGCAAAGTTATAATGATATTTTGCATTACAAATGTCACATTTCACACAATCACCTTGGTTTCCCAATTTGTCTTCGCACTCACCACATCTAGACATTGTTAATTGTGATTCTTCTTCTTTTTGCTTAACATCATATTATTATTTTGACAATTTTTTTTTTGTGTTTTAAGTAAAAAATTTCATTCTGGTTTAATAGGTTTTGTTCCGGATTCACATTAGTTGCAATTTTCTTACACTTTTTGCACTTTTTCTACACTTTTTAATTTTCGAACACTTTTTTGAATGAACGCAATTTTCAGTAGCCAATTTTTTCTGTGCCACCTCCTGAGTCGTTTTGCCTCAAATGTTTTTACAATTCTCTAATCCTTCGAATCGTTTCTCACTCACCAAATTTGTTGCGGTGGTCCTTTGTGATCTAATGTCCATGCTCTGCTGTATTTTTAGATGTTCCAAGCCTTTCTTCTTACATATTTTGATCATTATTTGGCAGTGTTTCATCAGCAACAAATCAAGGCAGCCATGTTGAATGATAATAATAATAATAATAATAATAGCATTAATAATAATACAAATTTTATTGCCAAAGACAGTGCTCGAAGCTTTCAAGAGGTTGTATGAGCAGCAATACAACATGATTTATACACTATTACACAAATTTTAACTTTGAATGATGAAAGTATTATGTTACATTCCATATAATTATACATAATCATATATTACATGGGCTAACAAGCATATTTACCCTTACCACATTGTATAGGACAGTTATCAATTCTGATTCGTTAACCAATCCCTGATATAGTGTTTAGTATTATTTCTAGTTAAAATCATTCTTATATCGGATGGTTTTAATATGGATGGAATAATAATTTCAAGGCATCTATTACCAAATGAAGCCAAGGCAAATTTTTTTCTCCCTTGTCTTCTTATTTTAGTTTGATAACGTATTGTCAAAGTATTTATTAGTAATGACAGTGAGCTTATACAGATTTGAAAACTTTAAAAGCTTGTAATTCTTAAATACATTCTTTGTGTACATAGTATGCCTACTGCCAAACAATGCCTTTACAGCCTTATTTAACTTTCAATATAACTGTTTGTTGTCGTCCCATAAAAGATACAAGCATATCTGATCTGGGACAGCACCCAAGACTCATACAATGTTTTCTTAATTTTGTTCCTAACATGATGTTGATTGTATACAGGGTTGGTATAATTTTCCTAATTTTTTTTCCAATTTTTCAATATGTATAAAATGTCCAATTTTCATCGATTTTAATTCCCAGATACCATAATGAAGCAACTTGTTAAATTACAGGGTATTTGGTACACATATTATTTTTACAGTTTTCATAGTCCGAGCGTACGATACAGTATGTTAAGTAGCTATATGCATAAAATTAGTTTTATCATTATTAATGTATAATTCAATAGTATATAAATAATGATTTATACTATTAAAATCTGTTTGTAGATTTCGAACCATGATTTCTTGGTTTTTCCCTATAGATACTAAAAGAATATCTTCTGCATACAAAATAATTTGGCCTTGAAGTTTTCCTTCAACAATATCATTAATATAAATAATGAATAAGAGAGGGCCTAAAATTGAATCTTGCGGTACCCCGACATTCATCCATTCACTTCGTTTATCTGCAGTTTCAACACTGCTCTCTCTATTATCCATATAACTATCAAGAATTTGAAGTAATTTTCCACGAATACCAATATCATGTAGGTTATTATGAAGTATTTTATTAACTATAGTTACAAATGCTTTTTTCAGTCTGTAGCAATTACACCAATGTATTTACTTTTATTTAATTAATAGGATTAAGTCCATTCAAAATTTCAATCCCCTGTCTAAATCCATATTGATGTTTATTTAGTAGTTGAAATTTATTAAAAAATTTATAAATGCAATTTGCGAACTATTTTTCAATTATTTTGATAAGAATTGGAAGTAAAGCAATTGGACGATAATTGCCATATTTTTTTTCATTTTTTTTTTTAAATTGGTTTTATTATTTGTTTTTTAAGGTTATCAGGCCACAGTTCAGTGTCAATAATAGCATCGAAAAGGATTTTCATAAAATTTGCAGTTTGTTCTTTATTGTTAACAAAAAACTCTAAAAAAAAAACCATCATGCTCGCATGATTTCTTCATTTTAAAATTCATCATAATTGAAATAATTTCATTTTTAGTCGGTTTTGAGATGTGGATTGAGTTGATGCTAGTTTTTTTTTTACTTCTGATTTTATGGTCATATTAGTGACTGCAAGTTTCACGCCCCTGTGATTCTGTTTTCTGTTGGTACTGCTTCATAAAACAATTTTGAAAAATTATTACTGAGTGTATTACTGAGTGTATAAAATTATTACATAGTTTATTTTTTTTATTAATTAGTTCTAGTAGTTCCTGGTTCATCCATTCTTGTCTATAATTTGTTTTATTTTTCTATTTATATTTAGTTCAAAATCGTATTACTAATATAAATATTTTTTACAACTTTTTCAATTTCCTTATATATCTCATTTGGGTGTTTAAATGACTGCAAGTACCAGTTGTAGTTTTATAATTGCAAGTTAATACCTATGGTTCAGCTTTTGTATGTAATTTTTATTAGCTTCCTGTTCGTTTTTGGAATCATCATCATTCCACACTGGATTGCTGTAAAATAATGATCAGCTAGTTTAATTTTAATTACCAAGGAGATATATTGATAATTATTCCCTCTGCTATAAATTAAGTCTATACAAGATTTAACCAGTTTGTTTACTCTCTTTCCTCCCTTGTTGGTGCAGTAATATCCCAATGCAGCCATACAATTCTCGAATCTTTCTGTGTCATATTTTTTCATTAGAATCTTGTTAGCCTTCCAAAATGTTAAAATTAAAATCTCCAAGTAAGAGAATATTGATGTTTATTTGTGTGATATTTTTAATCTTTAATTTCTTTTTTTAAATGTTGTGTACTGGACGAAGGTTTATTTTAAATGGTGATTTTTCAAACAATTTTTTTAAAGACGAAAACACTAGAAACCACTTCATTGTTATCAACTTTTACCTTTTTACAAATCACATTGTGAATTGTATTTTCATTAATTCTGCAGTTTGCAAATTGTGTGTACCCGTTGATATTATATAAGGCACATTCTTCTTCGGTGATGTTTACTTCTGTTAAAGCAATGATATCCCATTTGATATTTGCTGTGTAAAATTCTACTAACCACGAGTCCCAGTTTAGACTACAGCTATGTAAATTTTTGTGTATGCACTTAGTGTCGTTTATTGCAGCATGGTTTACTTTTAACTCAAGGTCATCAAAGTTTTCGCAGATTTCATTGACGTAGTTGTCAGGTAGTAATTGTTTGTTGTCAGGTAGTAATTGTTTGTTGTCTATGAATAGAGTGACTCTCATTCCTGCAGTATTGGCTCTGTTAGTTTTTTTCTTGTTCCTTTTTATTCCTTCCTTCCGTACTGTTTACGATTGTGATGAAGTCTTTTTTGTTTTTGATTGTTTTTGTGTTCTGATCCGTCTCTTCTTATTTTATCTGCACTTTTCCATCTTTAAACCAGATAAATTTATGTTTTTTTTTAAGTTCTTGCTTTGCTTTCCATAAAAGGGTCTATAGAGTTAGGTGCTCATTTATAAATACCCTATTTGTATTATTATTTCCTAAAATATCATTGTTGCACAAGTGTTTTTTTTTTTTTTTTTTGGTTTACCCAGATGTCTCGTTCAACTCGATTTTTAAACTGTATCAGTGTTGTTGGAGTTTTATAGTTTTTCTTAGGAAGGCGATGGGCCTTATCAACCCAGTTGACGTTGGTCTGTTTTCGGTTCCGTCTCCACTTCAAATACCTCAATATTTCTACTTCTATTGTAATGGCTATTTTCTTCTTGTGTTTGTTTCAGTGATTTTACCGTTTTTTGGAGATCAGACATGTCCTGGGACAGTTTTCAGTGGTACTGCACTGCCGCAGCCTGGTTATGCGTTGTTTCCAACTGTTCAATTCTATTTCTCAGTTGTTTGTTTAATTCCTTCATCGTTTTTAATTCAATTTGTATTTTGTCGTATTTCTTATTAAGAAAGTCGACACTTTTCAAAATTTCTTCATTTGAGTAAGACATCTTCTTTAACGTGACATCGATATTGTTTAGTTTTGTATTCCTTAGTCCGTTATTCTTTATGAAGTCTTTATTTTTCTTTTCCAGTATGATAAATTTATGCTTTTGTTCTTCTAGTAATTAAAAAATCTTGTCATAGGCAGTCCTAAGATCATTGTTTTTTTTCAAATCGGTCAAATTCTTCTTTTGAGGAGGGAGGGGGCGGGGGGGGGGGGGTGTACTCATGCCAGTTCGTCATCTGAACCATCTTCATTTGCTAAAATTTTCTTGTTGGCATTTTTGCGTTCTGCATCGTTTGCAGATCCAGGCGTTTTTTTTCTTTTCTCCCATTCCGGCAATTGTAGCTTCTGAGAGACCAGATCATTTTTTTCATGCTGGATTTTCCTATTGCAGCTTGCGTAGGTAAGAAATACATCTTCTGTTACCAATTTGTTTTTGCATTCCCCACAACATGCCATAATGTACAAAAAAGTAGTGTCAGATTCCCTTTTCTTGCTGTCTGTGCCCAGCTAGCCGAAGGGAAAAAACCAAATTTTGCAATTTTTGGTTTATTTACGTCACGGTATGTGCAACCATCTCCAAACTTGCGCGAGCGATAACTGAGACTGAGGCTTCCTCTCTCGCCGCTAGGTAGCATGCGCACATGGGCGAGCATTGAGAGAGTGAAAATCCAGGATGAGGCAGCCATGTGATGACGGCATCATTATACTCTCCCTCTTCAAGAAATTCAAGCCCGACCTGTTTTGGTTCGGTCGAGATACAACAATTTCTAAGTAAATACATTTTCAATAAATTGTGACAGTGGTCACGTAATCGACAATTGAATAATAAAAAAAAACATTTCCCAGACATTGGTTATTAGTACATGATTTAAAAAAAACATTTAATGGGAGAAAATCATTTGGCAGATTACATTTTACATACATGGTAATTCGCTCACAGAATAGGCTATTCCATTCCATCTTTTCCCCATCTCATCATTGGAGGGAAGAAACAAAAACTTTTAATTGATTTTAAACCTTACATGATCATACACTTGTTCATTGGTCTTTAAGTGCAACATAGAAATTCAACGTTTATAATAAAGAAAAATTCAAGGAACTCTGCGTGCTAACTAAAAAAAAAACAGTGCGGTATTTACACACTTCAACAAATCCTGGCTGCTACTTCCAAAATAAAATGGGGGGGTTTCATCATTTGTAATAAAAACTCATAAGAAACTTGGCAAGATTTTAACACTTTTATCACAAAGATTTAAGAAACAATTCGATGTAACAATTCAAAGCTTAAAACAATACTTGGCAGCAGTTGCTGGAATCACGTGTAGGCTTAAAAAAACTACACAGTACTACCGCGATTTTCACCCGAGTTACCTGTTGCGAGGTGCAGCCAGGTCAGTCAATTGGCTTATCGACAGCATGTCGATAACTGCTGGGATTGCCCAAAGTACAAAATTCAAAATTCACAATTTGACAAACATGATACGTCCCTGACATCAAATCATTCGACAAGGTGTTGTTTTTAAATTCTAGGAGTGGAAACTCTAAATAAGCATGGGATTCTTTTTACATTCTAGTTTCAGTACCTCCTAGCAGCCGAGTGGTTGTGATGCTCCCCGTGCACAGGGAACTCGTTTTAGGTAAATATCACTCCCACTCTTTCCTAGGAGAATACTTCTCCATCGAACAAGATTCCTTCGAACAAGAGTTCAAGATTCCTTATACAGTTACCCAACCCGTCAAACCACCGTCGTCAGTTTCGTATCGTCAAGACATACATAAAAAATAGCATTAAAACTGAGTGAGTGCACGGGTGCAAGTTAAGGTAACGTCTAAGCCCTCCGTGGCGTTCGTTTAAAATTTATAGTATAATGGGTTTGGCTCTGACTCTCATTCTGGCGACTCTCGAAGTAGTCGTTCGATGCCAAAGCAATCATTTCTGGGTTTTATCAAGAGGATCCACCATCCTGAGAGAGAGCTCCAAACACATTCCTCATTCGCCAGGAAAGATTCAACGCTGTGCCACGCTCCCACCCAAACATTTTGCAAAAACATAAAAAACAAACAAGAAAAAAAATTGAGAAATCTACCTCCCACGGAATCAAAGTTGCACGCGACATATTCGTTGGGTTATCATGTTAAGCTATGTACACAACAATAGGCCAATGGTTCATATATCTCCATAAAAAAATTCACAAATTTAATGCAATTGGTGACCACAGTACATAAGTTATAGCAATATTCAAATCAATTTGCTTTCAAAAACAATTAATATGCTTAAGTGTTCGTAGTGCAAGGGTTTAAAGGTTTAAAAATGTTAGTCATGGTGCGATGAGTGTTTGGCAGTGGTATATAATCTGCCCATATATTCAATCCTAGCTTTAAAACTTCATCATACTGAGCGTTGATAGCATTTCGTAATGTAGGCTATATTGGTCTCTCATGTCGTATCAATTGTTGATTAAAAAGAAGAAAATATTCAAAACATGGTTAGCCTATTGCTATCTTTCATTCGTTTACAATGTGTTTAAGTGCTCATGGGTGCTCGATTCGTTGTTAGTTTAAAGGTTACATGGAATAAAAAAAAACACATGGACATTGAAATCTACTGAGCCTTGTGCCCCATGGATTAAAAAAGACCTTGAATGAAATCTGCATGTAGTGCAGGCCATAGGTTATGGTGTCTACATTGTCACGAAAATCCAATTTGGTGGAAATTTTCCCAACCTTACTCCGAAAAAAAATATAAAATAAGGTTAATCACTTGGTTAAGGTGTCAAGATTCCCTCCTATTTACATTGCATAGTTAGCATTCAAGTTGCAAGTAGCTGTGGCGCGTGAGTAGGCTACCTTTGATTTTTTGTTACTGAGTAGTTAGGGTGGTGGTTCAATTAAGCTACTGAATTTTACCATTCTCAAATGCATACTTGGTTTATGTTTTAGTGCCAAGGCAGGGAAAAAAACATGATAACACAATATGACAAGAAAAAACATCATAATTTGGTGATCATTACTGAGGTACTGAATACATTTATCATGGTTAGTGCTGTGTTTTTAACAACATCTTGGCAGTTTATAGCGCAATAAAGATAAAATGGTGGCTAGCATTTGTAAAGTTAGTTGTCCTGTTGCTTGATTGCAAGGCAGTGCGAAGTTTCACTGATTAAAAGTTTCACAGATTAAAATTGAAAAGATCGGAGATAGTATAGGTCAAGATACCTCAGTTACTTGCTGGTGGTCAGAGCACTGAACCATACTTACGAGTTACATACTCACGAAAGTTTGTGATCATGGTACTTTTTTGCACTGTAATGGCTTGAGCCAAGTCCTTCTGTGTTTGTCGTTGCTTTAGCACTGGTCGTATGTTTTACGAATGTTCGGTTTTCGTTTTTTCTTGTGAACCTTGCAGTGCTTCGCTGTGTCATGGCTGTTGTCGTGTGGCTTTGGTGGCTGATGGGTGGTAACAGTTCGATGAATTATTGGGGCGAATTTCGGTGGTGGGACTTGCGGAGGACGTCTGACTGTCGATGAGGCGATCTCAGTCTAGCAAACTGCTTTTTTACCTCGAGTACGATCTGTGACGTACATCGGGAAGTGGAAGGTTAGTTCCCCAGGAACATCGCGATGATGTGGCATGTCTTCCTTGTCGAGATAAGCTATTCCTAGCCTGGTGCAGAGGCCGTAAAAGGTGTTGATACCAGTGGTTCAATCTCGGTAGCTGGTGCACGAGTTGTTGACCAGAATGGCTGTCCCCTCGTCCGGGATTAGCTCGATGTATGAGGCATGTTCAGCATCTTCTCGAGCTTCGTTTTGTGTCCATTGCTCGATTAAGCTTTGGGACAGATCGTGTCTTTTCAGAGTGTGTCGGGTGACTGTGCTGCCGCAGATCCTGTGTGTCGTCTCTACGACGTGCTCAGTCATTGGTCGGATGGGGTTGGTAAAGGCTTTGATGTCCGACTTCTTCTTATTTCGATGGTTTCACGGTTTTCGGTGGTGCATTTATATCAGATGACACAGATTCACGTAACGGGAGCTCACCTCTTTCTTTGGCCTGGCGTAGCTGCAGTTTCTCCCAGTCTTTTTGCATACGCTGTTCGTGTGCTTCAAGAATTTGTGCTTCGTGGTTCGGTGTGCCATCACGATTTTGCCGTCGATAGTGCTCGATTCGCTCGAAACCGACGTATCGTCCAAATAATTGCCATTGTAGACTCGGTCCTATTATTTTTTATGCTGCCGGTGGTTTGGGGAGTGGTGGCGGAGTTAGGATCGTAGCTGCTGTTTCGGCGTGGCATGCCTCGGCTTGTTTTACGTCCGCTGGTTGTGGCACTGCGTTTGTGTCATCGCTTAAAAAACGTGATACGTTGTTATTCACAGACGTTAACCTCATATTAAACGTGGCGATGCTTGCTTTTAGGTCTGCCAATTTTCGTTTGATTCGTCTGCCTTAACTTTGAACGATTGGCCTTCATGCACGAGGTGGTCATTGTCCGCCATTGTAGATCGCGCACGTGAGGTCTCTTTTGGAAATTTACTTGTGCTGTTTGCATTAGGTTTTGAAATCAACGGACTGGTTGTTTAGAAATTGTTCCTTAGTGTGCTTACACATTTGTTGCATGTTCCTGATAATGGATTGCTGCCAATTGTTAGGCGATCGCTGCTGGATTATTCTGCCTTTGACAATTTCGTTATCGACAATGGGTGGTTGGATACAAACATGGCGGCATGGCTTTTGCAAAGTTTTTCGATCGTCAATCAAATTTCACACAGTTCATTTTACCTGTAGTCCTAACTTCTGTTCGGGTGCCAACTTTTGTCAGATTCCCTTTTCTTGCTGTCTGTGCCCGGATAGCCGAAGAAAAAATCCAAATTCTTCTGCAATTTGTGGTTTATTCAATTCACGGTATAAGCGGCCATTTCCAAACTTGCCCGAGCGGGCTTCCTCTCTCACTGCTAGGTGGCATGCGCGCATGCGCGAGCATTGAGAGAGTGAAAACCCGGGATGAGGCAGCCATTTGATGATGGCATCATCACAGTAGATGTCCGTTATCAGATTCCATACTTCAAGAATCACGCGTAAGGCAAAAGTTCCAGATGGAGCGCTGAAACTTCCATAGAAAATGCTCACGCGAATCTGTCAGACCAGCAGCTGTTTTTGCTCGTAATTAATTAAACACTCGGAATGGTTCAAATTGTTCACTAATACTTCATAGATTGAATGGTGTCTTCAGATCCAGTTAACATAGTTACCATAACAAATTTAAAAAGCTTCATTTTCACACACCATGTGGATGCGTCCACCCGGTTGCCTAGCCTCAAAGCAGCCTATATTAAGCAGCCAATAATAATAATAATAATATAATAATAATAATAATTTTATTCAACTACAATATACAAATGAGTTGCTCGAAGCTGTTAAAAACAGCTTTTGTGAGAATTCAAAGACATCTTATTATATTCTTTTAAATATATGTTCACTCAACAAAAAATAAATAAATAACAAATAAATAAATAATGCTTAATTTAATATTTCACAAGGTTTTATAAATATTTACTATTGAACCTCTATTAGTCTGATTCATAATTCACATTTCTATTACCTTTGGATTTATAATAACAATAAATATTTTATTATGATACTTTATTTAAAATATTTCATTTATAGTATTAGTTTACAAACATTTAGTATTTTTCTTCTATTATCATTTTTTGTACATCATTTAAGTCCACATTTCTATTAGCTTTAGTTTATTTTCCTTTATATTAGGAAAGTTCATCATATTTTTTTGGCATTTTATTAAGCATATTTGGAATGTACCATTTCTTATTTCTTTTTCCGTATGTATTATTCCTTGGTAAAATGTAAGATGGATTCATGTTTCTTGCTCTTTCAGTATTACTTATTCTTCTGTTTTTAAATAAATTTGTGTTATAGTTTTTTTACTATTATATAATCTCGTAGTTCTATTATCTTGAAAATTTTCTTTTCTTTAAAGATTTCTTTGGTTTTGTGTTTTTATTTTCTCCAAAGCGTATTTTCACTATTCTATTGTTTTTTTTAAGTCTATCAATCAGATAGGCACTGGCTGATTGTTTCCGGACCAACTAGGCTGTTGTTTTTCAGCGACCAAAGTGCCGGAGGATGTTTTTACTGCCAGTACATGAGTTTGCTTACTAGCACTCCATCAGCTAGACCAGTGACATTGACTGTACTGCTCTCACCCAGGACCAAATCCTTCGTCGGCGTACAGTTTATTTCGAAGCGGAAGGCTCACCTCAGACTCTTCGTAATGTACCAAGCAGAATGTATATCCCTGTTACAAAATATATGGTTTTTTCTGTGGTTCAATCGTCACATTCCTGAATTTTTAGTGTATCAGGAAACCCTGATATGTAGTTGAATAGTAGTATCCCAGAAACATTTACTCATCCTATAAAGGACAACTCTCAACTGTTAAAAAGCATCGATAGCCGAAACTCGTCTATTTCGATCTTGAGACTTCAGCGTTACTTTGAAATTGCCGCCATGAATTCCAGACGTGTAAATCTTGAAGCCGTGGTAAATGATCGGCTTGCCTTAAAGAGCATGGAACACTTGCCAGACCTTGGCCATTTTTCAAACCGAGTCCAAGACCCGGCAGGTGGTGCCCCATTTACGGACTTTGTTGACCCTGAAATACATCACTTACATGCCGTGGAAGAAAAACGTTTTAAATTCTGCCAACAAAACCTTATATGATTTTCAGTCACTCGTCGAGCTTAATTCAGGGAATCTTGTATCTAAAATCGAAAATCTCCTGTTGAAATAGTCAAATTTTTTCTGCAAAGTAATCGAAGCTAAGCTGCAGCGTCACGAAGACCACCTCTTAAACAGGTAAACGGACTTAATTACTACAATAAATATTGAGGGAAAAAAGAAGCAAAACACAAATGCAAACACCGGAAATGAAACTGAATTACTAGGCTGTGCTTCTACCGGGATTGTTCAAATTCGCTTAATTCTGTCAAACACTAAAGAAGGGCATCTCCAGTTATTGTCTAGCCATGTTGAACCTTCTGAAGTGAAACTCCTTCCTATCCTACGACACTTTCGTACCTGCAAAGCTCAAAATGGGTATCAGTCCGAAAAGAGAAAAAAAAATTAAACCCACTGACACCGGAAAAGGTAACTTCACTGCCTGACCAAATACATCGTGCAAGAAAATCCGTTTCTACTAATGCTACCAAATGTACCAGAAAATCTTCATCAGTCTCAACTGTTCCGCTTCCGGTAAACACTAAATCAAATGGTCGTGTCACTCCCTCTAAAATTGAGAAACTAAACTTATATAACCCTGTGGTGTGCCATACTGCAAGCGATACTAATGCTGATGCTATCAAAAGGGTTACACATGTTACACCTGAAGTGAAACCAACATATGACCCGGATTCACAGCCTGTACGTGATAAATATTGTTCCAAGGATGCTCTGGAGTCAGGTGACTACTGTCCTTATAGTAGTAAAGATGAGGACTGTGGAGTTGGTGAAGTAACATGGTATGGTCCAACTACTATCATGGGTGACTCACACGTCAGGAACCTCAGAGGTGGCATTCACCCTTCTACCAAAACTTGGACCATGCCTGGTGCTAGGGCAAAGGACCTGATTGCAAGATTGCCGGAGGCCCAGGGAAGTTCTGTCCTGGAGTCATCATTCATTGTGTGTGCTGGTTCTAACAATCTTCCACTTGCCCCCCCCCCCCCAACTGCATTGTGCTGCATCTCGCAAACATAACCAACTGTAAGACCGACTGCCAAGATCTTTTTGATCGGTATTTTTGCATGGTTGGGCATGAAGAACAACGAGATTGCTGTTTCTCACACAAATGTACTTCTGAGAAAACTCTGTGTGAACAAACAATTTAATATTGTTTCCATTGACAGTGATATTTGTGCTGACCATACTCTCTTAGCTAGGGACGGGGTACACTAGACCAGTAGAGGAAAGACACAGGTTACAGCGTGAACTGAATATTCTGCACTATCCTTTGGAAAACATGACTCACTAACGGGGAATAATCCCATCTCACAGGTGTTTCTTGAAGTGCCGCCCATGTTGTCTGGTGATCTGAAATGTATCGGGCTCTCGGATGCTATGGTGGTGGGACGTTTCCAGTATGGTGTAGTAAGACGGGATCGAGGTTCTCGTACTGGGGGTTTATTGGTTTTGTACAGGCTGGGGTTGGAGTTTGTCTGTGGCCTGGTAGCTGAGGATGCAGAGGCTATATCTATTTTAATGCCAGCCAGAAACTTTATTTTGTGTTAGGCTACTTGCCAGACAGCTTTGACGACTTGCACATCGCAAAATTAGGTTTGTTTATTAATGGGGCCGTTAGGTCAACTTTCTCAAAAATCATACTAGGTGATTTTAATCTGTCGACTGTGAATTGGGGACATATTACTACCAACAATAGACATCATTGGGCTTTTTTGGAGCTCATAGCATCACTTGGTCTGCACCAGCTTGTCTCCGAACTTACCCGTGGGGACAATATTCTTAACCTGATCTTCTCCCAGGATGATCGGTTGATTTTTGATGTGTCGGCGGAAGACCAGCTGGGTAATAGCGATCACAGCATGGTGTTTTTCATGTACACTGCACTTTTTCTGAATCCCACCCTGTTGGCGATGCTACCAGGGAAATAGATTTTGATAGGCTAAGGCCATCTTTGGCAGATTTCGACGGGAATACTTCAATCTTTATGAAATGCCCAACAGTTGAAATTGTCTGAACTGTTTTCTTGGCCTACTTCATGATCGAGTTAACTCTTGTAAGATTGCGGATCGAGAGGGCCACTCTAAGAGACAGCATGTCCCTCACAACAGTGTCAAGCTTGGCCGTACTAAATTAAAACTTTGGAAAAAACACAAAAATGTGCCATCTGAAAGACACTAATTGCTACAATGAGTGCCGTAAACAGTATTCAGCCTCGCTTGAGGCTTGGCCTGATTCATGTCAGGCTGCAATTATCAAGGAGGGAAGTTCCTCGGCCCTCTTACGTTTTTATCGGCAAAAAACTGGAACTTATCGTACCCTGCCCCCATTTCGACTAGGTGACAAGTTTATTGCTGATGAACAAGAAAAGGCGGAGGCCCTAAATGAGATCTTTGCATCTAAGGGTGTTATTGACGATGACTGTACTCTAGCCACTAGCCCAAATTCAACGGGTGGATGAGTTTTGTGACCATGTGTTATTCGTGTCTTCTGTTATTCGTTGCACTATCTCCAAACTTAAGCCAAGCCATGCCCTTGGTCCAGAAGGATTCTCAGCTTTTTTTTAAGCAGCTGATAAACGAACTAAGTTACCCGTTGGCAAACAATTTTTGAGCTCTCCTATCTTTCGGGAAAGGTGCCCAGTATTTGGCGGTCTGCACTTGTTGTTCCAGTGTTTAAAAATAGGAATACATCGGATCCAAGAAACTACCGTCCGATTGCCTTGACAGCTATACCATGCAAACTAATGGAATCTATCATTAGAAATCATATGATGAACTACATAGAAACAGGTTCACTAATTCACCAGGACCAGTTTGGTTTTATGCCAGGCCATTCTGCGACCTATCAATTTCTAGTAGCACTTGATAGGTGGACAAATGCTCTAAATTGGGGGCATCATCTGACATCATCTACTTTGACTTTCATAAGGCCTTCGAATCTGTAGTTAATCGGAAACTGATTTTCAAACTACAGGTAATGGGCTTCGGTGGCCAAATTTTGCAATGGAGTACAGCCTTCCCTCAGGGGCGGACCCAGAGGGTTCGAGTGGGGGACGTTCTATCTTCAGTTTCCAATATTGTGAGCGGGGTCCCACAGGGCTCTCTACTGGGCCCGTTGCTGTTCGTAATTTATATAAACGACCTGTCTTGTACCAGCTCAGGTATTAATAATTTGAAATTTGCTGATGATCTGAAACTTGGAATGGAGATCATTTCTGTGCAGAATATTATCACTCTCACAACTGAGATTGTAAATGTTTCAGACTTGGCAGCTGCCACTTTCGGTTCCAAAATGTGTTACATCCCATGTAGGATGCTGAAGTCTGAGCCACACATATAGGCTGAACGACACTCTGGTGCCTGACGTGAAAGAGATTCAGGACCTTGGGATGTGCTTTACGTCGAACCTTAAACCTTCCTTGCACTGTAGTAAGATTACTGCTCTGGCTTTCCGTCGGCTTGCAATTGTGAATCGATGTTTTAATTCAGGGAGTATACAGATCCAGGTATGGGCATTTAAAGTCTTTGTGCGCCCATTACTGGAGTATGCCACCCCGTGTGGTCGCCTTCCTTGCTTAAAGATATGGATATGGTTGAGTTAGTCCAACGACGATTCACAAAGGGTTTGCCTGGTTTCAGGGAAATTCCGGCTGTAGAATACCTGGAGAGGCTAAAATTAGCACCTCTGGAAATTCGCAGACTGAAATTCAATCTTGTGCTCACCTTTAGGATTTTTGCGAAGTTTCTTATCAGTGGATCTGCCTTTCTTCGACCTGAGCCCTGTTCACTCCACTAGAGGCTACTCCTTGAAGCTTTTGGTTCAGCCCTCGAGACTAGGGTGTCGTCGGCATTTTTTTTCAGTTAGGGTGGTGCCTGTTTGAAACTCTCTAACTGAGGAAGCAGTCTCGGCGACCTCTGTAAGTAAGTTCAGAAGAATTTTGTTTAAATTACCGCTATGCAGGTTCTTGAGGCGGCAGTATTAAACATAAATTACCATGCTGCATCCTTTCGGATTAGTGTCAGTGGCTCACCGCCCTTCCAATGTCCAGTCCACT
Organism: Lithobius niger; assembly: GCA_023313725.1. Classification (NCBI taxonomy): domain Eukaryota; kingdom Metazoa; phylum Arthropoda; class Chilopoda; order Lithobiomorpha; family Lithobiidae; genus Lithobius; species Lithobius niger. The sequence goes on from JAHWFP010182717.1 coordinate 24,465, forward strand.
TAGTAAGTCCGCTGCAGATCCATGTAATTCTATTCCATATCTAAGTATACTCTCTATCCATGCTTCATAAAGAATTTTTTTGTTTTTTGTGTTTAATATCTTCTTTAATTGGTAGATATTCGGAAGTATTCGTCTTAGTTTTGTTATTATGTTCAAGATATGGCTTTTGAAGTTCCAGTATGAATATATTTCCATGCCTAAGTATCTTGCTGTTTTTCTTTTTTCTAGCACTGTGCATTTCATTTTACATTTAATGTTTTTATTATTTGCTTTCAGGTTTACACAATTACCATAATGTTATATAATCCATTTTTCTTTAAACTTATTCATTTTTGGTACTGTGATATCCATTTGTATTGTTTTTTTCTTTACTTATGAAAAGTTCATTCACAATAAACTAATCATTTAATTATTAAAATCATTTTTAAATTTTTAAATATTTCTTCATAATTATAGTTTATAGTAATCATTATTGTGTCATCTGCGTAAAATAAAATGTGGGTTTTATCTATGTTATCTAGAATATCATTTGTGTAAATTAAATATAAAAGTGGCCAGATTACAGAACCGTGTGGCACTCCGAAATTAGTTGTAATTCGATTACTATATTTTCCTCTTACCTAAACAGTAGTTTTCCTATTTTCTAAGTAGCTCTTTATTATGTTATAAATTGTGTCATAATTACTAAGTACTACTAGTATACTCTCTATCCATGCATCATAAAGAATTTTTTTGTTTTTTTGTGTTTAATATCTTCCTTAATTGGTAGATATTCGGAATATTTGTCTTAGTTTTGTTATTATGTTCAAGATATGGCTTTTGAAGTTCCAGTATGAATTTATTTCCATGCCTAAGTATCTTGCTGTGTTTCTTTTTTATAGCACTCTGCATTCCATTTTACATTTATTGTTTTTATTATTTGCTTTCAGGTTTACACAATTGCCATAATGTTACATAATCCATTTTTCTTTAAAATTATTCATATTTGGTACTGTGATATCCATTTGTATTGTTTTTTCTTTACTTATGAGAAGTTCGTTCACAATAAACTAATCATTTAATTATTAAAATCATTTTGTAAATTTTTAATCATTTCTTCATAATTATAATTTATAGAAATCATTATTGTGTCATCTGCGTAAAATAAAATTTGGATTTCATCTATGTTATCTAGAATATCATTTGTGTAAATTAAATATAAAAGTAATTCAATTACTATATTCTCCTCTTACCTAAATAGTAGTTTTCCTTATTTCTAAGTAGCTCTTTATTATGTTATAAATTGTGTCCTTCAGTACAATTTTTCACATTTTTTTAACATAATGTGATCATACGTGTTGAATGCTTTTTGCAGATCTATTGAAATGACTCCCACGTATTTCCCATCATTTAGTGCATTTGTTACAATTTCATTCAAATCTACCAGCAAGTCAGTTGTGCTTTTCTTTTTTGTGTATCCATATTGGATTTGTCCTTTGTCCTTTTGTCCTTTTTCTAAAAAAATTCTTATCTTGATAGCAAAGAATTTTTCAATTATTTTCTCAATAATTGAAAGTAATGCAATGGGTCTTTAATTATTTTTATCTGTTTTGGGTCCTTTTTTTGTACACCGGTCGTATAACTTGTAGTTTTAACATCTCAGGCCAGATTTATTTTTCAATCATTTTATTTATTAATACATTCAATGCTTTAGCTGTGTTATCTTTAGTTTGTTTTATATGTTCTGTTTGAATAATTGTCAATAACTGTTGCTTTTTTATTTTTTAATTCATTTATTATTGCCACTATTTCTGTTTTGTTTGTGTATTCAATGTACAATGTTTTTTGTATGTTTTTCTGTGTTTTATCTTTTTTATTTCTATTTTTTTTGCATATTCTTTCTTTTTTGTACTCTTCGTGTTCCATTTTAAAACTTTCCTTTAGATCCGTCACTTGTTTAGCAAAATTATTATTAAAATCACTATTTCCATGACGTCTTCCTCTTTAAAGTTTTTCGCTATGCTTTCATCAATACTAACCTTCTTTTGTTTTCTGTAACTTCATGTATTACATCCCTGATTGTTTTCTTTTTATCTTCTTGCAAGTTTTCTAATTTCTCTCCATAATATATTTGTTTGCATTCTTTAATCATTTTATTTGAACCCTTTTTCTCTTGTTTATATTTATTTATCATCTCTTCATCTGCATCATGTGATTTCCTTATATTATTCCATACCGTAACGTATTTTTATGTTCTATTTTTTCTATAATTTCATTTGTAATCCATTCTTTTCTCTTTTTATAATCTATTTTCTTTGGGTCTTTTTTTTAATCGTGTTTTTTTTTTATATATATTATCTATTTTGCTAATAACTTGCTCAAATATATTTTCTGGACAATTAATAGTTGTAAATATACTCCAGTTAATTTCATTCATTTCTTTTATAATGTTATTATGGTTATAAGTAATTGTATTACCTTATTCAACTTTCCTTGTTGTCTTTAATTTGTTATTGCCTTTCCAAAGATTCCAGATCCAACACATAGTAAAATAATGATCTGCAATTTTTTCTGTTAATGTTCCTCCTATGATTTCTCATTTATCAGTTTTGATGTAAATATGATCGATTCAAGACCTTTGCACATAATTCTGTCCTTTTTTTGTGACACTTTCTTCTCTAGTTGGGGAATCTATTTTTTTTTAATATCCTAATTTTGCTTATGTATTCTCATAGTTATCTACTAAATTTTGCTCATGCTTGTCCTCAACAGTTTCTGGGTTTTTTAATATGTCTATATTGATATCTCCTATTAAAATATTATATATTTGTCATACGGTGTTTTAGTTTCTTATGAAATTTTTTTTATTTGAGTTTGGTTTCGTGTAAACAGCCAATATTCTGATTGCATCTTTATTAGTTTTTTTTAGTTCCAATTCAATTATATTGTTATCGTAACTTATTGTTGAGTTGTATAATTCTATTTCTTCTTTTTTAATATTTATTTCTGTGAATATTAGTATTTCCCACTTATATCTGCATCCATTAGTTTTTTATTCATTATATTCCAGTTTTTTCTTCAACTTCTTATGTTAACATGAATCATTTTTACTTTTACACAATTACCAACATCTTTCTTTATCTCTTCAGAAATTTGATTCCAGTTTTCAAATACGTGATTGATGAACTTCCTGTGTTGTTTGTAGATTTGTCAAGTCATCTTCGTCTCGTACAGTTATTTCTTCTTCATCCTGCTGTGTTTTTCTCATCATTTTGAACAATGGAGTAAAAAAGCACGGTAACAGATTATGTGAAGGCAAACCAAGCAGTGCTACATAAAAATACAAACAACGTTTCGAAAATCTTCAATTTTCGTCATCAGGTTAGCAATAAAATTAAAGCATGGCAAAAGCTACTACGTCATCCTACATTAAAAACAGAAAACAGTAATTTAAAACAGATAAAACCACCAATTCCTCCCTTCAAAAGAGGCAGAAATGGCAGCTGAAAAGCAACGACCCACTTGCTCCGTTGGGATGACACGTCGCAAGGCAAGGTGTATGCAAATTGGGGTCACGTGTTTCAAAGGTGTGATGCATTCGTTATGTGGGTTTTACAATATGCCTGGCAAAAGAGTCGAGTTTAAGTGTTTTAATTACAGGAAAATATTCTTTTAGAAATTTATTATCTGGCACTAAGTGGTTATGTACAGGTGGTGTATGTGTATGGATGACAAGCGTTTCAATATTAATCCGTACCCTAGTGCATTTTTCTCGAAACAAGATTTAGACCGTTTCCAAGTTGGGGGTGTGGCCTGTTGCGTATTTGTCATGCGACTTGCCTGTTGAAAGGCAGTGTTACACTAAAGAATTGGATTCGACTTTTAATTTGAAGTTTGATTTATGGGATGCCATACGTTCCTTGAGTTTTTGAAGGGATTGTCCTACATATGTAGCAGTACAGGTTGGCTCCGTACAGTGAATTAGATAAACAGTATTGCGTGTAGAAAACTTGTCGTCTGATTTGTTATTGTTTTTATTTTCGTGGTGCATTGTCAGCTGCTTAATATTATGGTGGTTATTTGAAACAAGTCGGATGTTATTGATAAGTTTCTTCTTAAGGACTTCAGAGATGCCTTTGAAGTAAGGCAGAGCAATGAAACTCGTAGGGGGGGGGGAAGGGGACTATTTGGGGGCCAAAGCTTTTGAAATTAATTTGTTAACGTACCTGACTGGGAACCAATTCTCAACATATTTTTGCAGGATTTATTGAAATTCATGCTGCAATAAGTCAGCATTACTGGTGTGTGAGACAACATGTTTAACTTCATTTATTACTACAATACTTTTGTAGTGGGCATCAACATAGGAGTTGTAATGCAGGGTGCGAGTCGACTGCATACTTTTTCTGAAGTGTGTGAATTCGCTTAGGCTGTTATGGTTAATAATGACGTTTACATCTAAAAATGGAATGCCATTGTTTTTAGAGGACTCCATAGTGTAAATGAGTTATTTAGTGATGCTGTTGAGAAAATCGACGATTAATAACTTAAGTTGTGTTGGTAGAAGTGCTAAACTGTCGTCGATGTAATGCTTGTAATATTTAATTTGTGGAAATTTTTCAACCAATTTATTGTCAACTGCATTCAGGACTATGTCACAGAAGAAAGTTGAAAGTGGGCCCATCGGTACGCCATTGATTTGTTGGTAATATTTGCCTCCGTAGTCAAAGAAAGTGTTTTCAAAATGACTTTTACTGCACTGATGAAAGTATCATTATCCCACCCAAGCCTGAGGGGGGGGGGTAGGGTTCATTTGTTAATTTTCGTGAGATCTCCGTATTGATAATGGCTTGGTCCAATGATGGAAACATTTTTTCGACATCATATGAAACAAATTCAAACCTTGGAGGCACTTGATATCCTTCCAGGTCGTGAACAATTTTGAGTGCATTGTGGGTGGTATGGCGTCCCTCAGCAAGTTCTTTTAGAATGGGTTTAAGGATGCACACAAGCTCAATGTTGGGGGTAGTCTTCCCACTCGTAATTATCCTGAGAGGAAAACCCCAGATAACCCCAATGCACTCAAAATTGTTTACGACCTGTACGGATATCAAGTGCCTCCAGGGTTTGAATTTGTTTCATTTGATGTCGAAAAAATGTTTCCTTCATTGGACCAAGAGATTATCATTACGAAGATCTCTCGAAAATTAACAAACGAACCCCCCCCCATCGCTCCTCAAGCTTGGGTGGGATAATGATACTTTCATCAGTGCAGTAAAAGTCATTTTTGAAACCACCTTTTTTGATTACGGAGGCAAATATTACCAACAAATCAATGGCGTACCGATGGGAAGCCCACTTTCAACTTTCTTCTGTGACATAGTCCTGAATGCAGTCGACAATAAATTGGTTGAAAAATTTCCACAAATTAAATATTTACAAGCGTTACATCGACGATAGTTTAGCACTTCTACCAACACAACTTAAGTTATTAATCCTCGATTTTCTCAACAGCATCATTAAATCACTCACTTACACTACGGAGTCCTCTAAAAACAATGCCATTCCATTTTTAGATGTAAACGTCATTATTAACCATAATAGCCTAATCGAATTCACACACTTCAGAAAAAGTATGCAGTCGACTCGCACCCTGCATTACAACTCCTATATTGATGCCCACTACAAAAGTAATGTAGTAATAAATGAAGTTAAACATGTTGTCTCACACACCAGCAATGCTGATTTATTGCAATATGAATTTCAATACATCCTTCAAAAATATGTTCAGAATGGGTTCCCACTCGGGTACGTTACCAAATTAATTTCAAAAGCTTTGGCCCCCGAAACGGGCCCCCCCCCTCTACGAGTTTCATTGCTGTGCCTTACTTCAAAGGGATCTCTGAAGTCCTTAAGAAGAAACTTTACATCAATAACATCCGACTTGTTTTAAACAGCCACCATAATATTAAGCAGCTGACAATGTACCACGAAAATAAAAACAATAACAAATCAGACGACATGTTTTCCATACACAATACAGTTTATTGAATTCCCTGTATGGAGCCGACCTGTACTGCTACATATGTAGGACAATCCCTTCAAAACCTCAAGGAACGTATGGCATCCCATAAATCAAACTTCAAATTAAAAGTCGAATCCAATTCTTTAGTGCAACACTGCCTTTCAACAGGCAAGTCGTCTGACAAATACGCAACAGGCCACACCCCCGACTTGGACAATGTGCAAATCTTGTTTCGAGAAAAATACCCTAGGGTACGGATTAATCTTGAACGTTTGTCATCCATACACATGCACCACCTGTACATAACCACTTACTGCCAGATAAAAAGTTTCTAAAAGAATATTTTCCTGTAATTAAAACACTTAAACTCGACTCTTTTGCCAGGCATAACGAATGCATCACACCTTTGAAACACGTGACCCTGATTTGCATACACCTTGCCTTGTCACGTGGCATCCCGACGGAGCAGGTGGGTCGTTGCTTTTCGGCTGCCATTTCTGCCTCTTTTGAGGGGGAGGAATTGGTGGTTTTTATCCGTTTTAAATTACTGTTTTATGCTTTTAATGTAGGATGACTTAGTGGCTTTTGCCATGCTTTAATTTTATTGCTAGCCTGATGACGAAATTGAAAATTTTCGAATTGTTGTTTGTATTTTTATGTAGCACTGCTTGGTTTGCCTTCACATAATAATAATAATAAATTTTTTCATCATGATCTTTCCATTCCTTATCTTTTGCAAAGTTTTTTGTTTTCCAGAAGAGGTTTTTACTGTGTGGGGGTCATGTTTTCGTTTAGGTATACTCGTTTTCTATTTCCGTTTCTGTATATATTGTCATTGTTAACAATGCGTTTTCTTTGTTCCAACCACCTATTTCTACTGTCTCTGTGTTTGAACTGTATAATCAGAACACTAGGTTTGTCTTTGTTTCTTTGTTTCATTGTATAATAATAATAAAATAGTTTAACCACAGACAGTGGTAAGGGACCTAAAAAGAGGGATGTCCACTAACACCAATTCCAATTTACAAACCACATTGGTACCACAAAAACCAAGTTCTGTTTTTTTTTTGTTTGAGAGTAGGGGCCTATAAAAATCAGGTCTTTTCAGAAACTTTTTAAGTAGGAGTCTGTCTAATCCAGTCGTATACCAGCTGCCAAACGTGCTGAAATAACCTCCTCTGGAAGGGTGTTCCAGGCTGGAATTACCCTAACGGCAAAGAAATGTCGTCTGCACTCCCGATTGCAAGATGGGACTAATAAATTCAAGGATTGATCCCGAGTAGAGTGTACCAAGTTGAGGTCGAAGAAAGGCAAGCCTACCTTCACAAGACTTGCAAAGAATTTTAAAATTAAGAATAAGATCTAATTACACCCTACGTAATTCGAGTGATTCAAGGCCCGTTTTCAACAAGGGCTCACAGTAAAGTTGGTCTCGCAGACCAGGAAAGCTCTTCGTAAAACGGCACTGTACAGACTCAACCCGGTTGATGTCCTTTAACAGGAATGGTGACTGCACCTGACTTGCATATTCCATCAATGGGCGGACAACGACATTACATGCCCAGACCTTTGTCATGACATTCCCAGACAAGCCATTGATGAGCTGAATGCAAGGACGATTTTATGTTTGATGCAAACCAAACCCAAAGGTCACGGATCTCAAAAAACATCTGGTAGTATGTGGTTTTCAATGCTGTAAGAAAAGTACGAATTTTGTTAACCAATGTGAAAGGACTGACATTTTGGCGAGAAATGGGCATTTGCCAGACACTCGCCCAGTTGTACACTTTTGTAATTTCAGTACAAGGCATCGAATGATCAGTGGTGTTCACTATGGCTGAACCAAGCTTGAGGCCATTAGCTAACTTTAATCTGTGAACCGTCAGTTGATTACGATTTTTTAAGTTATTTAGATAAATAACAGAGCAAAGAACCCAGGACTGAGCCTGGAGGTACCCTGCTAAAATCGCAGCAGGGGTAGAGAAGGAGTGTTAAATGAGAACCCTTTGTGATCGATGTGTAATAAAGGCTGAGATACACACCAGAAGACCAACGAAGACGGTAGTTTCGTGCTTGAATAACAATTTTCGATAGACTGCGGATTCAAATGCCTTTTAGAAGCCAAAATAAATGACGTCTGATAGAACTCCGATATCCAGAGCAATAGTCCAATGATGAAGTACCACCAGTAGTTGATAAGTAGTGGATCTTCCTGGCATTAATCCAAATTGATCAGAATTAAAATGTTTCAACGCTTCGCCACCATAGCCTTTCGGATAATGGTTTCCATGATTTTCCTTGATTTTACAGTCAGTGCTATAGGTCTATAATTTTTCGGATTGGCTGCATTACTCTTCTTGATGACGGGGATTACAATTGCACAACACCAAATAGAAGGTAAAATACCCTCATGAAAGGACAGACTGAAAATAGTGGCCAAAGGATAGCAAATTTCATCGCTGACATTTGTGTTGTGCTAAATCTGCTCCTGTCCACTACTCATATTATCGACTGATTCCACATTGAAATAGCTTGAGCCCTTAACTGAAGTTTACCAGCAACTTAGAAAGAATGATATGTTTAGATATATTTTGAATTATCTATATGTTTACGTACGTTTAAGCAATGACTCGCAACGTAAATTTTCTAGATCATTAGTTTTTACCAGGAGTGAATAAAGCATACGTAGCAGACGGGAGTGGAAAGGTGATGTGTTGGCAGTTGCTGTTGATGCACTGATGTTGAAGCGTTGATGTTGATGCATTGTTTTGGTTAAATAAGATTCGGGAAATGTTGAATCAACTGGTCAAGAGCATGAAAACGAAACTCTCAGCTTCTCTACCAGATGACCTTATGACAAGGAATGGAATATGATACTATAGTTACAGCTAGCACACTTCTACGTCCTACACCTGTAAATTCCTGATAAAACCTTTATGTATTGCTTCATTCCTTAAATACAATGTGGAAACTCATTGTAAATAAAAGACTGACTAAGAAATAACTTTTGGCGTGCAAGATGGTCTTGTTGCCTAAATGTGCTGTAATATGATTAGCACTATAACAGTGTTTATTAGGAGAAAGTCATACACATTCCTTGCATTCAAGGCATTTTTTTTTTGTATTATTTCTGTGACGTCATAAATAGTTTTCTTTTTTCACTTGGAGACGTTCCTTGAAGATGTCCAGTGCAATTAATACTTTATGTGGGAAAAAAATACCATAAATATGAAACGTGGTATACATGTCCACAAATACTCCCCGAGTGACATACTAAAAGCCCCCTAAAATCCCACTTGTGGTTTTTCTACCATTTTTAAAAAATGGCCTCCTACGGCTGCCAAATTGTATATTGCCATAAATATTGCACCAACTATCACTCCTGCCAACAATTTTATAGAGATGTAAATTAAAGATAACAAAAATCTCTACAAGAAGGGTCCTTATGATGTTTTCGTTAAGACCAACCTTTTTTTGCAATGTACTGATTTATTGAAAACCTCTGACGTCATCAGCATAAAATCTGAAAAAATGTCATCTAAAAAAATGGCCGTCGCCAGCTACCAACCTGTCTATTTAGTGGGGTGAGTGAGGCTGAAAAAGTTTCACATCTGGCAATTAATTTCCCCCTTTGGTTTCAGTTAGTATAAGGGTAGATAAGTCTAAAAATTCCGGGTAACAAATGTTCATGCCCTCGCCCCCAACCTTCCCTCAAAAAAGGAAGGAAAAAAACGTTTTTTTTTTTATAGTAACTCCATAATCGTTAACAAATCAAAAGCATAAAGTAAAGTAAAACGTTCAGCACACAACTCTGGACTGAAAAGGGATATACACCTTTTACATAAAAGCAAGAATTTATAGGGTTGAGGAGGAGAATTTGTAACTCTAAAAAGTCCCTATTGCAACATGTTAGATCCTATCCAATTAGTTTCATCAGAGTTTTCAGAGGGCGCCACGTGTTCTAGCTGGTAATTGTTGCTCATTTTTCACCCCAAATCTAAAGTAAACTAAATTACAATTAAGCTAAACTAAATAATAATTAAATACACGATAGTTTCGTTTAGGTTAGTTAAATTTTAGGCTGAATACTGAGTAGAAATTCCCACATAAAACTCATGGCGCCCTCTATAAACTCAGACGGAACTAATAGAATAGGATCTAAGACGTTTCAGTATGGGGTCTCAGTCACAAATTCTCCTCCCAAACCCTATAAATTCTTGATAAAAGTAACCCTTGAACGCCCAAAATCGTATTTAAGGTACCACCCTTAATTTGTGCGAAAGCTTTTTTTCCAATTGGTTGTAATAGGGATTTTCGTGTTCAAAGTGCTCTTGCGACCCCTTTAATAGCTGTTAGTGGTCATTTTTAGGATTTTCTGCAAGGTGGAGATCTATTGTTTCCATCAACTCTAACCAAAATTGTTTACTTCGATAAGGATACGCCCATTTAAAGATGAAGAGGTAATAGCGTAGCGGTGCAAGCGTACGGTGATTTTCGAATTCAAAGTGCTTTTGCGAGCCCTCTAATAGCCCAAAATGGACATGCTTAAGATTTTCTGAAAGGTGGGTATCTATTCTTTTCATCACTTCTAACCGAAATTGTTTAACTTGTTTTGTTTGTTCCTAAACCATCCTACGCCCATTTAAAGGTGAAGAGGTAATGGCGTAGCAGCGAAAGTGTACGGTGATTTTCTAATTCAAAGTGCTCTTGCGAGCCTTCTAATAGCCCGAGATGGACATGCTTAGGATCTTCTGAAAGGTGGGGATCTTCTTTCCAATTATTTAGGTCAGATAGGGACCATTCTATGTCTATTTTAAGGTGGAGCTCTAATTGGTGTAGTAGCTAGTTTCAATTTCAAAGTGCCATTGTAATGGTCACGTTTGTATCCAAGCTAAACATTTTCGGTTAGGATTGAAGGAAAAAATAGATCCTCATGCTTTCAGAAAATCTTTTAAGCATGTCCATTTTGGGCTATTAAAGGGCTGACGCACTTTGAATCCGAAAATCACCATACATGTTCACTGCTAGGCTATTACCTCTTCACCTTTAAATGAGCTTAGGACGATACCTCTCTATGCTAAACAATTTCGGTTAGAATTGATGGAAAGAATACATCCACACCTTTCCGAAAATCCTAAGCATGTCAATTTTGGGCTATTAGTGATGGCGGTATTGCAATTTGTTAATTACTCCTGCCCTTTCCTTTTGCGTCACACTGCGGTTTGTGAACTCGTGGATGTGGGCAGCCGTTAACACCAAGGTACTTACTAAATTATTTGTTAAACGTTTGTAGACCGCATTGTGCTGACCGAGCAACAACCGTTGTGTAGTACACTGGCTAATCGATTGTTGCTGGCCTGTGTCTTGCGGCCTCATCATTGTTGTGTAAACTGTTGGTTTATTCATTACCACTTCTTCCCTTGTTTTTCTCTCCATAAGAGTGGCACGTCCTTGTCGCTTCTCCCCCCGTTCAGCCTTGTATCTATGGCTGCCATCTTGTGTTTGATGGACTTTTTCCCCTTGATCATGTAAGTTTTCACATAGAACCGTACCACTTGTTTTCTATCAATACGTCTAAACTATGAACTGTGGCATCTCCGGTAAGCATCATGAACAAAGAAAAAGAGAAGTTTAAATGTTTCTGCGAAGTTTCCCCATGACCCTTACGTTAAATATGTATTAACTCAGCTTATCTTTCGTTCATATGTTCCGTCTAACAGATTTCCCCTTTTCCTGAACTGTATTAAATTCACCTAAGAATAAACCAGAGAGACTTTGTCTTTCCCGAACTATGTTTCCATGGGTCATTTTGTTGCTAGCACATCAGTAAATCCACGCCTCTGGGCAACAGTACCCACGCGAATTACCATCCCACGGTGTTAGTACTGCTGTCATCCTGTCCCGGCCTCATGTGGGCCCGAGGTAGTAAGAATAAGAACTTTAAATAACGTTAACAACTTGCTGGCTCTCTGACATGTGGAGTTAAACATCACGTTGAATAGTAGCTACCGCACGTTATTACCAATATTAGGGGCTCACAATAGCACTTTGAACACGAAAATCCCTATAATCACCAAATGAAGAAAAGGCGATTTCACGCAAATTATGTGTGATATACTTTAAATACGATTTTGGGATTTATTTATTTGCTGCCCTGCCGGAGCATTAGGACAGCTTCTAAAGGCAAATGAAAAATCCAAATTATTAAAAAAGAAGAAACAGCAAAGAATGCACAACACACAAAAAACGGTTATCCATGGTTACTGCATGAAACAGCGAAGCCTCTTTTTAAAGTACTCGCAGGACAAAGTATCCACAATATGAGGTGGTTTTACTGATGTGGTTTTGCCATGTCAATTTTTCGTCAAGAATACCACCCAGACATCGAGTTTTGCATTAACGAAGAATCTCGGTTCCACCTACCAGTCCCACACGGTAGGGGAAAAGAATTTGTTCTGTAGCCGCTTTATTAATAGACAGACATTGTTGCTGATTTCGTGGCATTAATCTTCATATACCAAACATCACACCAATGTGAGAGGCTATCCAGATCATGTTGCAATACCAGACAGTCTGCAGGGATGGTGCCACAGGTGGGGGAGGGGGGAGGGGGGGGGGAAGTCGAGGAGTAACCGAGATTGTCGTCGGGGAACAGCCGGATGACGGACTCTACATAACGACAAAAAAATTGGTAAAAATTTCGGGGGGGGAAAGCTCAAATAGAGTTTGTCGTTTTGTATGCCAGTAGTCCTACTGTTGCTACCTCATCACCTCCATAATTTAAAAGCTGTCTTAGTTAATGCAGAAACGTCAACTAAATATGTACAAAACAAAACTTGTTACGTTAAATTGTTAGCTAAATTTTCGTCATTTGAATTCATGATACCAATGAACTGAGCGAAAATCTTGTACAGTAACTGAAAATTTATTTGCTGCGTTAGATCGTCAACGCCATGATTTAAAAGGCATTTTAGTTATGAGACACGTTTGGGATGTCAAAGCCTTACCAGTTATGTCTTAAAGGAGAAGGCCCAATTTTTAAAGCCCAACGCACCATGCGAAGTTTATGAGGGGGTCATATGGACCCAAACCAACGGAGCAATAGCAGCCCAGTGGTCAGAGTCCCGGTCTCCCAACTAAGAGGACGCCAACTCAAATTCAGTGTCTAACCAATACAGGACTTTGTAAAAAAAAATTCATTGTGCTCACAAATGGCCGTGTGCCTTTGCGGGCCAACTGTGTTTTTTTGCCGAAACGTCAGCTAAATTTGTACAGAACAAAACTTCTTAAGCTTTCCTTCCAAGTTTTCGTCAGTTGAAGTCTGATAACAATTAAATCCATAAAAACCGAGCAAAGAATCAAAAAGGAAGACTAGGTTGGCGGTGTGATTTGCTAGTAGCCCTTTTCCTCTTAGCCCATTGCCACTGTGATTTAAAACTAATTCCCATTTGATTCAGGAACGTCAGCTAAGTCTTCCGCCATTTGAAAAGTAACCAACAATACTTTTCAAACCTAAATTATTTTGTGTTAGGTAACGTTAATTTAATAATATATTTTTTTATTTGTATTCATCAGTTAATTTAATTTGTAAATAAAATATATAAAAAAACAGAATTTTGGTCACAATTAGGTTTAATGATCCTCGTGCTAAATAATGTTTACGAAAAACATCCAAAATTAACTTAACAATGTGGTGCAAACGTGTCTCGGGAAGCCGAAAATAAGCCGTCAAATAGCGTAAAATGCTTTAGCTTCCGGGCTTCGCCCCGGACACCGCCGGGGGAGCTTACAGCGCTCCCCAGATCCCCAAGCTGGTTTCGCCGGGCAACTGCTAAAGTACATCATATTTCAATAAAAAAAAATTTCGTTTGCTTTGCTCCCCGTCAGGGAATCATTGTCACCCATCTGTAGTTGGCTGGCGCCACTACTGGACAGTCTGCAGGTGTCTTAATGTCATTGTCCAGTGAACAGTCATCAGCAAACATCCACACCGTAGACGACCGAACATCAGGTAAGTCATTAATGTAAAGTGCAAAAAGGAAAGGTCCCAACACAGATCCCTGCGGGATACCAGAAGTAACTGCTTTACTTTCAGAGGTGATTCCATTAATCACAGCACATTGATTACGTTGGTGCAAAAATCTGCATCCACTGAAGAACATTAGGGGCTGCCTATATTCCTCAAGCTTTAAAAGCAACAATAAATGGCTCACAGTGTCAAATGCCTTATGAAAATCAACAGTAATAAGGTCAACTTGCCCGGCCTGCTCCATGCCAGTGGCCAATTTATGCACCATATCCAAAAGCAGAATCTCACAGGAGTCGCCTTTACAAAACCCAAACTATCTTTGCTGATCAGATCATTGTCATTTAATCAGGAAGCAGATGCAGAAACAATGATGTGCTCGAGCATTTTACATGGGATTGAGGTGATGGAAATTGGGCGATAGTTTTCAACAAGGCTCTTCTTACCAGACTTAAAGATGGGTAGATGGGTAGACATAGATTTCCAGTTCTGTGTGACTGTAACATTGCTGAGAGATGAGTTAAAGATTATCATAAGGAATTTATTGCTAACGCATTTAGTAAGTTTCAACATTGAAGAAGTAATACTATCAGGATCTGGAGAAGTATAACTCTTTAAGTTCATCGATTAATCTCCTAATCCCAGGAGAAGTAACAATGACATCAGGCATCATACTATCAGTACGAGATGGAAAAACAGGAATGGGGTCAGTACTTGGCTCATTAAACACAGACATGAAATACTGATTAGGCATGTTAGATTTTCTAAAGTCATCATAACACAAGGATTTGCTATCAGCTTATTTAAGAGGGGGAGATCATTCCTTTTCTTTTGTGTAGCTGTAGTGTACTTCCAGTATAATTTTGGGTTTTGCGTAAGCAAATCAGGAAGATTGTTGAGGAAAGTACTTTTTGCTTGGGTTAACATTGTCTGTACAAGTTCATTTTGATCCGAATAAGCAGTCCAATCAGAGTTCATCCAGTGGATATAGCACGTTTAAAAAACCTATGTTTGTTAATCACTGATTTGACATCCCGTGTAATCCATGGTTTATCACGGGAAGACCTAACCAACTTTCGTGGCACAGATACCTGGAGTGCTCCATGATGTGCACTCTTGTATTCGTCCCAGAGCTGGTCAGTGGTTTACCCGCTTTTGTGAGCATTAAGGTAGATCATGCACTATCCATCATACTACTCACGAGGTTAAAGGTTCGCTTTAGAGTAGAGAAAAACAAAATGGTTTTTATTTGTACGGTCGATAAAGGGATGTATATAAAAAGATACAGCTTTGTGGTCACTAACGCCTTCACGAACACATGTTGACTGTACGAATTAGAATTACCGGTGAAAACCAGATCCAGGAAATTTTTCACCAGGAAAATTTTTCCAGGAAAATAACTGCTCCACAGCCAGCCTCTCAACTGGTTAGTAGTGGTAAAAGGCTATTTACGGACATACCCCCCCCCCCCCCGTGACCTTTGATATTTTGACGGGAAGTGACGTCATACCGGAAATGACGTCATCCAAGATGGCGCACTTTTTTTTTAGTTGTCGTCAATCTGGAGGAGGGTGGATAAGTGCTTTTTGCTACATTTAGGTTTTCGTCAATCTGGAAGAGGGTGGAAAAATTGCTTTTTGCTACATTTTTGTGTGACCATCTGATACATCCTAGTGTGGACCGAAAGTGATGTCATTTTTTTTTCAAGATAGTGGCAACCATGAATTGTGGCCATTTTCCAATATGGGGGCACCTGTGTAAATCGGAAGTGACGTCAAGGACCTGTGAAAAATACCGCCATTTTGAATGACGTCACTACCTGTCTCCAGTAAAGGTACACACATTTTCTTATAAGGTTTCAGATACTATAGTTTTTTTGTTATAATGATATGGATTCTTCCCACACCACCCAGGAGGTAAAGCATATGACGTCTCTGGAGATCATCGTAATATATATTCTCTCAAGCTCTTCTTTTCGATAATCTAAGTTTTCTTTCATCCTCCGTTTCTGTTTCCAGAATTTTTCTTTTACTACCAGCTTTTATCTCCAATCTAGCCCTTCTTTGTTCCTTAGTTTCTCGAGTTTGAGCTTTTCGTTTACTGGCGGCCATTTTCTCCAATCTAGCTTTTCTCAGCATCTCTGTTTCCTGCGAGTGGGATTTATACTTTCTGGTAGCGTCTTTCTTTCAACTCTCCTTCTTCTACACCGTAAAATCCTGCAACTTTCTCCGACGGTTGTCCAATACGACGACCCTGCGGACGGCCTTCTCGTTCTCCTCGGCTATTTTTGCTTGTCATTTTTTGGGCTTCGCGCTCTTTCAACTGGAGGGACAATTTTTTTCTCCCCTTCTTCGTCGCTCATTACCACCACGTCCGAGTCGAAATCGTCCGTGTACTCCTCCCAAGCGCCGGTGTTGTAGTGACCGATGGCTAGAGTATCTTTGCCATTGTCCAATATATACCTCTTATCGTCATAAGGCGCGAGGAGGAATTTAGATATTTGAACGGTACTCGGCTCGTGGCCGACGATGGAAATCTTGGCCCAGCTTCCCTGCTGTGTAGGTGCCATCGATTTTAGGGCTGCTGCATAGTCGTCAAATTTCAAATGTTTCTGCACGAAATCTTTTTGTATGCCCTTGGCCTTCTTGATAGCCACCTTTTTCAGAGGTTTGATAAGAGTACATTTTCGATCTGAGTCTGATGAACTCTAGAATGGGGACGCCACCCATTTGGTCTTTCATTTTCCCCAACACTTGTTTATTAGTGCTGGAGAAGAGGGGATGATTCGATGAATAGTTGCTCATGTCGAAACGGTCTTTGTCGGCAATAATGTCCGAATAGAAGTCCTCTGTTTTGATTTCATAGCAGAGCCTGTCGGTGTTGGTGAAAAGGAGTTTGGCATGGTCCCCGTACTTCGGCAGAATGTAGTCACAGTGGAATTCAAACATGAACAGTTTGGAGAGTTCCAGTATGGTAAATCTGAAGTAGATTGGGAGATCGCACAGCGAGCTACGAATACTGCGTTTGAGTTGCACGAGGTTTTCGTTTAGAATCTTGAAGGATTCGGCGTGCGGTTGCGAGATGTATTTCAGCGCCATTTTCTTGTCAGTGCACAGCTTCACATCAAGGCGACTTTGCTTATTTTCCAATGTTTTACTAAAAACCGAATTATTCAGCAGTTTGGAGTAGTCCTTGGCAAAAGGAGAGGTCGCTTCTTGCCTTTTTGCAGTGTTGAACTCGATGTAAGTTTTCATCCATGGTCTTTGGTTGAAAGCTAGAACTTTTCGGATGTGACAAAGTACTATTCCGTGCCGGCGATAGAATTTCTAGTTCCTATAGTGAAGGATGTACTACTTCTTGTGCAGAAAGTTCGAGACGAGTTTCGTGTTGGAGGAGGGCTTGATCTTGTGGTTTAAACTTCCCGCCAGATTTAAAGAATGGGGGAAAGCAGCACCTTTACAATGTCGATCTTCTGCAGAGCTAGTGGATAATCCTTGTGTGAGGCGTGAAACTCTCTGGGGTACTCGAGATGCCACTTCCAGTATATCTCCCACGTCAGCGTCGTCCGGTACGGTGTCTATGTCCAAAGCTCTAATCTCCTTCCTGGTTAGGTAGCGGAACCTGCCGTATGGGAGATGAGCGCACATGGTGACACCGTAGAGGTTGTTTATGTACAAATCCACTATGTATATGGTGGGTTTACTAGGCACATAAAGAGGCAAGTATTTGTTATTAGCTTTTGAATGCCTCTTTCCAATGAACGAAACTCCACCTCTGGTGCCAGAAGATATGAGATTATGCTCCACCACATGAATGAATAGATCCAATACTGGATCCTGCATCCTAAGGAGAGGTCCCCAGCTGAATCCTGGAGTGGAGATGTAATAACAGGGGCCCAGCTTGTAGTTTTCAAGGCACAATTTTCAGAAGTCTTCAAAAAAGTCAGCGAGCAGGAAAACGTCGGTCATTTCGTAAATCTCGTGGTAAGTACGGAATGCCTTCGATTTCATCCTCAGCCAGAGGTTTAGCGCTTGCACGTACTCATCTCCCGCCAACATCTCGACTTTCAATCGAGAGTAGAACGAGTGTCTCGAGGGTAGATCTTCCTCGTCGAAAACGGACATGTCGCTTATGTATTCGTACGGATAAACACCCTTGTGCGTTAACAGGTTCAGCGCATGTTCCCGCGTGGTGTTCTCCAAAAACCAAGTAGATTTCAATCCAGCGTCTAAAGCTGCCTCGAGGATGGAGAAATCGTTATTGTCATTCCTGCGGTTTTTTACTTGAGCATCCAGAGACGCGTTTAAGAAATTACGCTATCTATAAAACGAAGATTGATCTTGCTGACATGATCCTCAATGGTTATGGTCTGAAACCTCTCGTCATTGCGAACAATAACATCTACTTTTCCCAGAAACTTGTACACCGAGATGCATATCGTACCCTTCCAGGCCGTGTAACACGACGGGAATGGTTTGTTGTTCTCGAGCAGATAGGTTGCAGTTTGGATGAGGAGCTCATCTATATTTCCCACTGATTTGGCAATGATCCCTCACCTTATTGTCAATGATCTGTACTTTAGATTCCCCGTTGATATTTGATTTCTCATTGCACTTCTTAAAGGCTTCCTTGTAATAATGACAAACCGGGCATTGTAAAAATTTGTTTCTTCGGATGGGCTGAGCTGGAGGAGTTTTGCATTTTTAAGCAGGTTTGCATAATATTGTGCTGCTTTTTCCATACATTTATGCAACACATCGCGCCGTCTTCTCGCAAGTAATACTTGTGACATATAATCTTCCCGTCGTGTCCCAATAGAATGTAGCCGAAACTACAAGGAAGGTGTTGATGTATTTGGGTGATTGAACTCGTCGAAGTGTCGGGTTGAGCGATTTGGATGGGACTAAGGAGGCATTTAAAGTCGGCATATATGATGTGGTGGAAGGGGTTTTGACGGTTAAAGTGCTTGAATACAAGAGAGTTTTCTCCTGGATTCTTGAATCTAAGAGCTTGTATGAGATTAATTTTGACGCATTCTTTCCTACGAGCTAGCAGCATTCATTTCTTTCCAAAACCAGCGAAACAGAACCTCGATATTGCAGGAAAGCAGCTACATATGTAATGGCACAATAATGGATGTTTAGAGTTTCCGAATCATCCTCATCTTTGTACAGATATAGAAGGTCGATTGGGAGTTCATCCAAGTTTTTAGATACTTGAAGTGGGTGTAACTCCTCTTCGTGGCTATAACCGATGATATTGATGGAAAGATCGTTTACCTTTTCAAACCTGTCAATTTTGGCTATGTTAGTAGGGTGAGATAGCATGGAAATATCGAGCATATCTTCGAATTCGTGGTAATCTTCCGGGCCGACGCTGCCGAACTGCAGAGCCGTGGCAAGGACAGAATACAGAAGGCATTTCTGATCGTTTAAATTTTGAATGTTCACTACCGCCTTATTCTTGTCAGCGAGCGCTTTTGGAAGAGGGATGTACGTAGATGCTCGTAATGGTTTATACTTTGACACTCTGATTATTAGGTTATGGATGTGAGATAACCCAGCCGCTGCCCCATTCGGCGAAAGCATCGATGGATCCTTGCATTTTCGCAAATGCCTCTTCCTACACGGCGGGAATGACGTTGGGGTTATGTATTTCTGAATATCTCCACCAGAATCCCACATTAATGGAAGCCTCACCCTTAGTAAATTGTATACTCAAGCTGATCTGGACTTTACAGTTTACCAGCTGGCATAAACAAACTTCTAGCATTGCTTGTAGTGCTGTGCGTATAGATAGGAGAAATTGAAGTGGATCGCCGAAGGCGCATTCACCCACTAGAGGCATCTCGTATTGTCGGTGACCCAATCCTTTATCCACAGATAGGGGTGGTAGACTCTTGAGTGTGTCGGGTAGCTGGTCGTGAAAGCAAGTGCATTCTTCCACATTAAACGGATGATGGAACGGTAGGTGGTTCCCGAGCTCGGCTTGCGAGGAGAAAACCCCCCCCCCCCGCAGTAAACGTACGTGAATGTTGTCTTTTCCATTGTGAAATAAAATTAATAACTTTATCCTATTATAATATTGAGAAAGAAATAAAAGGAATTTTTTATTTAAAAAATAATATTGTTGATTGCATTGAAAAGTTTTATGTGAAAAAATGAAAAGTCAACATTTATTTACGACTGCTAATATTATCCGTCCAGCTGATGTCAGATAGCTTCCACGTAAGAAAGTATTGCATTTTCCCATCTTTTCCTTTCTTCTTACGTAATACTTTTTCTACTAAAAACAAATCGGGAACTAGAGTTTTTTGAATTTCTGGTTCATAAAAACCGCCTAGCACCAGTTCACCCGACTCATCTTTTAGAAAATAAGTAACAGGTTGAGTGTTTTGTACTTTACGGATAGTGAAAACTATGTTTTTACAAATACCCCTTACTGAAAATTTTCTTAACTTTAGAAATCCTACGGCAAATTTTGGTTTCTTCAACAACCGTTTAGTACTAGTTCGTCTCAACTGAGGTTCGTGACATTTGGTTACTTCACTAGGTTTCAGTTTTATGGTGGAATGAACTGTGTTATTGTACTTGGAAACTAACTCGTCGATAATGCTTACCCACTTGTAATTCCCTTGTCTAGTGAACCTTTTCCACATTTGAGTTTTCAGCATTCTGTTGAAACGTTCTACCACCCTCGCTTTTTTCTCAGAGTACGTAGAGTACATGTTGAGGTTATGCTGCTTGAGTAGGGCTTTGAAGTCTTTGTTGTAGAACCCACTACCTAAACCGACTTGCAAATATTTAGGAGGTATCACTCCTGCGAGTATTTTCTTGAAAGCTTCGGTAACGTCTATACCGAATTTAGATTTAAGGGGAATGGCCCAAGCAAACTTGGACATGACATTAATGCAGGTCAGTAGGTAGTTAAAACCTTTATTTAAGTTAGCGTAAGTTATCATTTCCACCAAGCCAGCCTGCCATATATCGTTCAGGCTCAGTACAATCACTTTCCGTCTTGGAAAAGTATTTCGCGTTGGCTTGTGAAGTTCATTTACGAGTTGATTCACTTTTTTATTTCCCATTCCAAACCTTAGTTTTGTTTTCATGATTTTCTTAACGATCGAAGTGGCTGGTTTTTCCCTCCATGCCAGAGAAGGATCATCTCACAGTCTTTGCTCTTTGAAAATTAGAACTTCATCCACGGCATGCCGATCTTTTAAGTCCGAGCTCTCTGAGTAAGCTACATCCTGTTCCTTGCACGCTTCATCAAGTTTCTTAATTCCCGGATCTCCTTGAGCCAACCTTTCTTCCAGTTTTGTTCCCGGGCCACAGTATTGGTAGCCTGGTAAATGGAGTTCGACCGGCAAATTATGTATGCTTTTTTTTTTACGATTCCTTTCCAAAAGGAAGCTCTTTTCGTCCTGCACGCCTTGCAAAATACAACTTGCATCTGTCAGTCGGTGATAATAACGGACGGTTCGGAGATGTTAGAAGTGCGACGTTTACATTTGACACAGCACCTCATCTTGATATTTTTTGATTCCATGGTACTTTGTTTTATATATAATTTTTTTAACCTACACCTAAATTTTGATAAGCCACCCTTTTCTCTCGAGCAGTTATGATTTGTCTTTGTTTTATTTCTGATAAAATTTCGACCATTTCGTCCCTGTGTCCGTCACGGCTAAACTAGATTTGTACAAAAGTCTGTCTTTTAATCAAATCATTAGGATTATCGTAAAATTTATAATCAACTCTATTCGAATAACCCGCATTTTTAACCATATCCGTTCCTTTTTTTTATCATGTCTTCCCAAATCGGTGCAATAACAGACTTGTACTTGGCGCTACAATTAGATTTGGATTTACGAGTATTTGGGTCGTTGTTGTGATAAATAGCGTTAGTATTTTTTAACATGGCCGTGTAAATGGCTTTAACTTCCGGCACGAGGGAAGAATCTTTCAAATCTTAGAAAACTAGCAAGTTCCAAAGCCCGCGTCTCCCTACGTATTGCTCATTCTCAACCACTACGTCGTTCTCAAAGATTTTAATTGTTTTATTACCGAAGGTCAGCTCACCTTTTTTCTTATCATAGTGTAACCTGAATATTGGGTCAGTGTCTGTGGGATTTTGGAAAAATTTTATCAAGAAATATTTAGCAGTTTCTCCAATATTCTGACCACGTAACAACTATTGAGGGAGCTTAGAGTGGTGATGTTAAGAAGCTCAGACGGAGTGGAAATGCATCTAGCTTGCACCGCGGAATATGAAAGGGTGAGTTTAAGACCGGTGCTCGTAGTTGCGCATTCGGTTTTGGACTTGGGAGAAATTCGCATTTTAGGAGCTCCAGCCGGAAATGAATATTCGGCGACGCTGTAATCGAGAGAAGTCGGCAATGTTTTATGACTTGGAGTAATTACAGGGGATGGTGATAAACCCAATGATTCGTACTCATCCTCGTCACTTTCTTCCTCTTTATACGCTTTAATCGTGGTAGTTTGCGTGGCTAGAGTGTTTTCAATCTGCGTAGTTTGCGTGGCTGCACCGAGGACCGGTCTCAGTTTCAGAGTGCTTACTACCAGTTAAAAAAATTCTTGTAGCGATTCTTCTTGCTCCCTCTCTCCCAAACGTCGATTTAAAAACTTTTTAGTTAAACGACTTTGAGTTTTGCGATTTCTCGTTTTGTCTCCATTCTTTTGTTTAATAGGTAAAAACGAACGTTTATATCTCCCTTTGTCTAATGTTTTGTTAATTGATAAAACCCATAAAGCTTTTTCCAACAATTTTGACACAATGGTTTAAAGTCTGAATATTCCATGTCAGGACCAACATGATTATCATAGACATGTTTTAAATTTAACTCATCCACGGGGAAAAAGATAAATAAATTTGCATTATCTCTGACTACTTGTTTAGGAATTCTCGTCTAGGACTGACTGCAATAAAAAACATCTGTATTTGAATGATGGCCGTGGGCAAAGAAAAGTTCGATGTTATTTTGTTTGTCTATAAGGCAATCGTCAAAAACAATCAGGTTTCGAAACTTTGGGTCTAGGTCTTAGGGCAAAATTAAATCTATTTGATTATCGTGAAAAAATGCTACATCCCGTCCTAATTTTTTCGTCAATTTCAGCAAATATAGACTGCAAAGCTTTGTATTTAGGCTGACATAAAGTTTTACTGTAAATAAATAACCGGTCAAAGTCGAGCCATCTTTCGTTACAGATGAAATTAAACAGTAAATTAGTTTTTCCGCAATATGCAGGCCCTATAATTAAACATTTGATATTCGAAGGTAGAAATGGATGATTTGTAGGTTCTTTTTTAAGCACAAAAAAGTTATAGTTTTTAATTTCCATAGCTTTATTTTATTTACACATTTAAAAAAAAATCTTTAAACCCATAAAGTCTTCATCAGAAAATTTGTCGCTGGGAATGTCGGAATGAGCTACTCCAAAGTCTACATTGCACCATAATTTCAAGTTGCTGGGAGTGTCAGCGGTGACATACACTGCTGTAATTTGTCCAGTGACTTCTGTCAAGTTTAAAGCATTGTAAGATGGCAAGTTAAACCAGGGTTTGTTGATAATATATTTGTCAAGTTTCCCTTTAGTTTTGTGAATATTATCGTGTATCCTAGTTCTAAGGCAGAGTGGTTTATCGCCATTTCCTGCATTTACCTTTTCACAAGAGGGGTAACAAGGGTAAGCCGTGTGCATAGAATTTGGATAATTAAACATAGTCATGGATACGGGTTTATCCTCGTCAAACTGGACCTCTAGTTTTTTACAGATGTATCGCGTGAGATTTTTCAGCCATTTTTGAGTTTTAGGGTTGCTGGGTGAAATCCCACCTTTATATTTTGATTTTTCGTCCGAAATGGGGTTCCCCGAACCCTTTAATCTTGGTTGCTTTCTCGTTTTTAAATTTCAAAAAGTTTTTTTTTGTAAGAGATTCTAAAGATGTGTTTGCAAGGATGGTTGAGACATTTTTGTGCTTATTATTTATTTTGAGGTTGCTCCTTTTATTATATATATATTGAAAAAAAAAGCCTTATCGAAGGGAAACACAGTTTTGAAATTTCGTGTATTAAAAAACAAGATATCAGTCAATAAATTTGGACAAGCATTGAAAAGGACGAGGGGGAGGGGTGAAGTGACAGGAGTCGGTCCTAGAGGACAGCCGGGACTAGGGTTTGTTTTAACCCCCCAAAACAACTATGATATGCAAAGCAAACATTAACTAAAGTACGACCCGCTATCGAATCTGAAGACGCCGTCAATTATTCTCAGATTGGTCCACTGACAACGGATGTTTAAAATCTTAAAACCGAATTGCCTCCAGCCATTACTCTTATCACCGTCTAGTTGGCTTCCACCATTTCTAACATCGAAAAAAATACTTTCTACGTAGATGGGGCTGACGAGAAATTTTTATGCGAAGAAAAGGCAAATTAAGGACATAGCTTTCCCAATGCATGCTGCTGGTGCAGCAACAAAACTGCACGTCAACAGGAATTGTTTATTACAGGACGATCAGAAAATATACTTTAACGCCATTAACAACCTGATTAGAAATCTTAGTGAACCTACTTTACCTAGTGACGCTGCTTCTAAGGTTTACATCGATGGGAATTGCTTGATACAAGACGACCAGAAAGCATACTTCAACGCCGTGAACAAACCAATTAGAAATCTAAGCGAACCAACTTTACCAAGTGATCAGCTAACCAAGTGATGCATCAGCTGTTAGTGATGCAGCTAACAGCTTGGACAAGAATTGCTTGATACAAGACGAGCATAAGGCATACCTCGACGCCACAAACAAACGAATTAGAAATCTAAGTCAGCCTACTTTACCGAGTGATGCAGCTACAAAAACATTTGTGCACGAAAATTGTTTCACGATAAAGCCATGCAAAGTTTTTAAAAAATGGTTCTCGGGCACACACAGTTGAAAAATCGATGAGGGATGAGGTTTTTTTTTGTAATTTTCAAGCATTTTGAGAAAAAACTTTTTGCGCTCTGAAGTTAGTTTTCATTGGAAGTTGACTTTTATTAAGACTAAAGCATACACTTATTGTGGCTACTTTTTTTGTTGTTGGCTTCAATTTGCCACGGGTTGCCTTTGCATTTTTTAGCTTAAGGCTTATTTTCAAAACAAACATTGCATGTTGCATAATGCCTTTAGCATTTGCACCTTTCTCAAGGTTATCAGTGGTAGGGCACTTCAAGCTTACTGTATATAAACAATGATAAATTTGTTTTTACGAACACTTTCTTATCCCGTTAAGCAGTATGAACGTACGTATACGTCTGCTACCTTGTGGCCCAAATGGAGTAACGACGTATATATAGGTCGTAGCTTTTAAGGGGAAATGCGGGTCGAAAAATGCAATTTTCGGCCAAAATATCGACATGAGAAAAGTTGAAATTCGTTACCTAAGTTGTACATTGATTCCTGTAAATAAAATGTTGTTCCGGATGGCTATATTTTCATAAAAAGCACTTTCGTTGAGTGTAGTCTCATTAAAAACTGTAAAACTGTTGTGTTCATTCTTTTTTCCGAAAGTTATAAAGCAAAAAATTGGTCATTTTCGATCAGCGGTAGCGATTGAACCATTTCACTGGATGCCGCCATCTTGGATGCATTATAAAGCTCGAGTTGCTCTCTATCCAGGCCTCTCAACATATTTTCTCGATGGCCATTTGGCATTCGCCAATCAAACGGAATATAAGAATCTGTTTCTGGCTGTCTCAGGCTACCTTTCCAAAGCAGTTAAAGATGCGTTCCCTCATTGGCCAGTTGGCACCACGTGACCGATTGGCGTGCTCTCATTGGCTGATGAGCGATTTTACAATGGTTGCCATGGCGCACTTCGGATTTCACGTGAGCCAAGATGCGTGAGTGTTTGCATTCAGTTCGTCGCTGAAAATTACGAAAAAGATTAAGTTTCACTGCATTAAAAAATTATTAAATCAGCAGCTACGATGCACAACTAAAACGGAAAAGGAGCCTATAAACTTTCACACTATGCCTTATCAGATGGGAACAACGTTTTTTAGCCTAACTAACGCCGACTTTCGGACGCGTTTTTTTTTTCAACATGGAAATTTCAATTTTTAATTCATTACCGGCCGTAATTTTGTGAAAATGGTTCTCCAAAACTAGGCTTATTGAAGCCATTTATCCAATTTTTTTCTGTGCACCCTAATGAATACATGTTGGGTGCACGTAGCAAGTTTTAGAACATCGTGTCCAATACTTTTTCCAATACTTTTTTGTTAGTGCCTCATTCAGAGCAAATAACAAACCAAAGAAACCAAAAAAAAAAAAAAACAAAGAAAAATGACGCGGGGCTTTTTAGGTGATGCGGCGGTGCCCGAGAACCATTTTTTCATCTTTGCATGGCCTAATCAGTTTCTGCATGAAATGCCCATTGGCTAAAAAAGTCGACTGGTTCGTAAATTCAGGACCGTTTTCAAGCTACATAACTACAAGTTCTGGTTTAATTCGTATAGCAATTTTATACTGCAGTGATCCGAGCATAGAAATGTACAGCAGGAAGAAAACCTTTTTGATTACTAAGGTAAAGGACGAGCATCCAACAATCACCATTTTCAACACTCCTTAAGAAATAAAAAAAAATTCGGCTATCGCAGTACACACACTCGAAGATGTTCACGTAACTTTTAACTCATCTCATCCTGTCTAAACCAGCTTCATAATTAAGAGTCTTAGAGAAGTTACTTAGGAAAAATAAACAAAATTGTCCGCACCAAATCTGCTCAAAGTTTTGTACCGATTCGTAATTGTATTTAATTCCCGGTTCCAAGTAGTAAACCACGGAGGACTGGGGAGGTCCCATATTGCCAAAACTATCGAAATTACGCAACGGTGGAATAGGTGACTCAGTGACTCCTGTCTCCATCATGGAAATCTTCTAAGTTTAAGATTCCGTTTTCACTAGTAGACCTAAGTTTTAAAGGAAGTGTATCTTTCCTAAAACTATCTATAAATTTCAGAATTTTCATTACTGTAGCCAATACATTTAAATCAAAGTTTGTTAAAGGTTTATGAAAGTCGATTAAACCTTTGGTGGCTTTAAATAAAGTCCTTTACCACGGGGCAAATTTTTTTGCTTCGTTTTTGTTTGGTTTTCACTTCTTCTTCGACCCGGAACCCTCCACTTGCTTGTGATGTCGCACAAGTTCAGCTAAAGTTTTTGCATTGTTTTGTGCCTTTTTT